>JAQJVL010000410.1:600000-823854 GCA_035578905.1 Stictocephala bisonia | reverse complement strand
TAAAAATTTTATTTTTTATTTGTATAATAAGAACTTACGTTGAGAAGCTACTTTATGAGATAAACAAATCCCTACTTATTTATTTGTATAATAAGAACTTACGTTGAGAAGCTACTTTATGAGATAAACAAATCCCTACTTATTTATTTGTATAATAAGAACTTACGTTGAGAAGCTACTTTATGAGATAAACAAATCCCTACTTATTTATTTGTATAATAAGAACTTACGTTGAGAAGCTACTTTATGAGATAAATAAATCCCTACTTATTTATTTGTATAATAAGAACTTACGTTGAGAAGCTACTTTATGAGATAAATAAATCCCTACTTATTTATTTGTATAATAAGAACTTACGTTGAGAAGCTACTTTATGAGATAAACAAATCCCTACTTATTTATTTGTATAATAAGAACTTACGTTGAGAAGCTACTTTATGAGATAAACAAATCCCTACTTATTTATTTGTATAATAAGAACTTACGTTGAGAAGCTACTTTATGAGATAAACAAATCCCTACTTATTTATTTGTATAATAAGAACTTACGTTGAGAAGCTACTTTATGAGATAAATAAATCCCTACTTATTTATTTGTATAATAAGAACTTACGTTGAGAAGCTACTTTATGAGATAAATAAATCCCTACTTATTTATTTGTATAATAAGAACTTACGTTGAGAAGCTACTTTATGAGATAAACAAATCCCTACTTATTTATTTGTATAATAAGAACTTACGTTGAGAAGCTACTTTATGAGATAAATAAATCCCTACTTATTTATTTGTATAATAAGAACTTACGTTGAGAAGCTACTTTATGAGATAAACAAATCCCTACTTATTTATTTGTATAATAAGAACTTACGTTGAGAAGCTACTTTATGAGATAAACAAATCCCTACTTATTTATTTGTATAATAAGAACTTACGTTGAGAAGCTACTTTATGAGATAAATAAATCCCTACTTATTTATTTGTATAATAAGAACTTACGTTGAGAAGCTACTTTATGAGATAAACAAATCCCTACTTATTTATTTGTATAATAAGAACTTACGTTGAGAAGCTACTTTATGAGATAAACAAATCCCTACTTATTTATTTGTATAATAAGAACTTACGTTGAGAAGCTACTTTATGAGACAAACAAATCCCTACTTATTTATTTGTATAATAAGAACTTACGTTGAGAAGCTACTTTATGAGATAAACAAATCCCTACTTATTTATTTGTATAATAAGAACTTACGTTGAGAAGCTACTTTATGAGATAAATAAATCCCTACTTATTTATTTGTATAATAAGAACTTACGTTGAGAAGCTACTTTATGAGATAAACAAATCCCTACTTATTTATTTGTATAATAAGAACTTACGTTGAGAAGCTACTTTATGAGATAAATAAATCCCTACTTATTTATTTGTATAATAAGAACTTACGTTGAGAAGCTACTTTATGAGATAAACAAATCCCTACTTATTTATTTGTATAATAAGAACTTACGTTGAGAAGCTACTTTATGAGATAAATAAATCCCTACTTATTTATTTGTATAATAAGAACTTACGTTGAGAAGCTACTTTATGAGATAAACAAATCCCTACTTATTTATTTGTATAATAAGAACTTACGTTGAGAAGCTACTTTATGAGATAAACAAATCCCTACTTATTTATTTGTATAATAAGAACTTACGTTGAGAAGCTACTTTATGAGATAAACAAATCCCTACTTATTTATTTGTATAATAAGAACTTACGTTGAGAAGCTACTTTATGAGATAAACAAATCCCTACTTATTTATTTGTATAATAAGAACTTACGTTGAGAAGCTACTTTATGAGATAAACAAATCCCTACTTATTTATTTGTATAATAAGAACTTACGTTGAGAAGCTACTTTATGAGATAAACAAATCCCTACTTATTTATTTGTATAATAAGAACTTACGTTGAGAAGCTACTTTATGAGATAAATAAATCCCTACTTATTTATTTGTATAATAAGAACTTACGTTGAGAAGCTACTTTATGAGATAAACAAATCCCTACTTATTTATTTGTATAATAAGAACTTACGTTGAGAAGCTACTTTATGAGATAAATAAATCCCTACTTATTTATTTGTATAATAAGAACTTACGTTGAGAAGCTACTTTATGAGATAAATAAATCCCTACTTATTTATTTGTATAATAAGAACTTACGTTGAGAAGCTACTTTATGAGATAAACAAATCCCTACTTATTTATTTGTATAATAAGAACTTACGTTGAGAAGCTACTTTATGAGATAAACAAATCCCTACTTATTTATTTGTATAATAAGAACTTACGTTGAGAAGCTACTTTATGAGATAAACAAATCCCTACTTATTTATTTGTATAATAAGAACTTACGTTGAGAAGCTACTTTATGAGATAAATAAATCCCTACTTATTTATTTGTATAATAAGAACTTACGTTGAGAAGCTACTTTATGAGATAAACAAATCCCTACTTATTTATTTGTATAATAAGAACTTACGTTGAGAAGCTACTTTATGAGATAAACAAATCCCTACTTATTTATTTGTATAATAAGAACTTACGTTGAGAAGCTACTTTATGAGATAAACAAATCCCTACTTATTTATTTGTATAATAAGAACTTACGTTGAGAAGCTACTTTATGAGATAAATAAATCCCTACTTATTTATTTGTATAATAAGAACTTACGTTGAGAAGCTACTTTATGAGATAAACAAATCCCTACTTATTTATTTGTATAATAAGAACTTACGTTGAGAAGCTACTTTATGAGATAAACAAATCCCTACTTATTTATTTGTATAATAAGAACTTACGTTGAGAAGCTACTTTATGAGATAAATAAATCCCTACTTATTTATTTGTATAATAAGAACTTACGTTGAGAAGCTACTTTATGAGATAAATAAATCCCTACTTATTTATTTGTATAATAAGAACTTACGTTGAGAAGCTACTTTATGAGATAAATAAATCCCTACTTATTTATTTGTATAATAAGAACTTACGTTGAGAAGCTACTTTATGAGACAAACAAATCCCTACTTATTTATTTGTATAATAAGAACTTACGTTGAGAAGCTACTTTATGAGACAAACAAATCCCTACTTATTTATTTGTATAATAAGAACTTACGTTGAGAAGCTACTTTATGAGATAAATAAATCCCTACTTATTTATTTGTATAATAAGAACTTACGTTGAGAAGCTACTTTATGAGATAAACAAATCCCTACTTATTTATTTGTATAATAAGAACTTACGTTGAGAAGCTACTTTATGAGATAAACAAATCCCTACTTATTTATTTGTATAATAAGAACTTACGTTGAGAAGCTACTTTATGAGACAAACAAATCCCTACTTATTTATTTGTATAATAAGAACTTACGTTGAGAAGCTACTTTATGAGATAAATAAATCCCTACTTATTTATTTGTATAATAAGAACTTACGTTGAGAAGCTACTTTATGAGATAAATAAATCCCTACTTATTTATTTGTATAATAAGAACTTACGTTGAGAAGCTACTTTATGAGACAAATAAATCCCTACTTATTTATTTGTATAATAACTTACGTTGAGAAGCTACTTTATGAGATAAACAAATCCCTACTTATTTATTTGTATAATAAGAACTTACGTTGAGAAGCTACTTTATGAGATAAATAAATCCCTACTTATTTATTTGTATAATAAGAACTTACGTTGAGAAGCTACTTTATGAGATAAACAAATCCCTACTTATTTATTTGTATAATAAGAACTTACGTTGAGAAGCTACTTTATGAGATAAATAAATCCCTACTTATTTATTTGTATAATAAGAACTTACGTTGAGAAGCTACTTTATGAGATAAATAAATCCCTACTTATTTATTTGTATAATAAGAACTTACGTTGAGAAGCTACTTTATGAGATAAACAAATCCCTACTTATTTATTTGTATAATAAGAACTTACGTTGAGAAGCTACTTTATGAGATAAATAAATCCCTACTTATTTATTTGTATAATAAGAACTTACGTTGAGAAGCTACTTTATGAGATAAATAAATCCCTACTTATTTATTTGTATAATAAGAACTTACGTTGAGAAGCTACTTTATGAGATAAATAAATCCCTACTTATTTCTTTGTATAATAAGAACTTACGTTGAGAAGCTACTTTATGAGACAAACAAATCCCTACTTATTTCTTTGTATAATAAGAACTTACGTTGAGAAGCTACTTTATGAGACAAACAAATCCCTACTTATTTCTTTGTATAATAAGAACTTACGTTGAGAAGCTACTTTATGAGACAAATAAATCCCTACTTATTTATTTGTATAATAAGAACTTACGTTGAGAAGCTACTTTATGAGATAAATAAATCTCTACTTATTTATTTGTATAATAAGAACTTACGTTGAGAAGCTACTCTATGAGATAAACAAATCCCTACTTATTTATTTGTACAACAGATTATCCCCTAATAATAATCCTTGAATTAAAATAAAGGCCTATAAAAGTAAAATGTTTACTCATTACCATTCCACTATTTTAAACTAAAAGTACTAACAATTTGTAAAGTTATCAACCTAAAATTTGTTTTTAAACAAAGGTTAATTTAACATATCCGTTCATTGCATTAGTATACACGCTATAAGTACTTATTTCTGATAAAGATACATAACTAAACATCCTAATTATATTGACCCGAGTGAGTGAAGATGCTGGAAGTCTAAACGAAGCATTTCAAGGTAGGGTGATGGAAATGGGTAGGGCAATAGAACGGTTCGTTGTCTCCTGGGACATGCTGTAAATATTCAGCACTGAATTGCTCAGAACAGTGCAGATCTACGCGAATAACTTACCTATGCTAACAGCTTAGCATTATATAAATGATTTCAAATATTTAATATGATATGGAACTATTATCTTATATTTATATGTGCTGATTGAAAAGTATGGATACCGATATTAACTTGTTTACAAACATCACCAGGAAAACCAAACTTAATATTCTTCAGTAGGCTATAAAATGTACCTTTTGGTTAGTATAGCTACATTTATCCTGCTCCCAAAATACTAAATTATGGGCCCAACTTCAAAAACTTAAGGGTAATCACATTCAAGTTACACTTTTTAAAAGGTATGTATAAAAGAGAATGAAAGGTGAAACTTTGAGGTCGCTATCACCTTTATTGAAAATGTAGGCTGAATAAAATATATAACACTTGTAGTTGAACGAGTAATGGGTATACCATTATTAACCATTATACCCACCAATATTCAATTACGTACAGAGGAAAATGTCCAATTTGCTAAAGATGTAGAAAATCTAGTTCCTGATCATGAAGGTTTCATTCAATCAACTGTTTTACTCAATCCTTTAACACCAACCCCCTATTGTTAATTTCTGATTTCCATCTTGAAAGGTCCATTTCTGGTTTCTACCTTTTCAGATCATATTCTCTTTTTTTATGTAATCATAAATGTTTATTAGGTTCCGAACAATTGTATTTTAATCAACTACAAAATCAACCAATTGAGACATAAATATAAATTTGTGGCGAGTATTCATACAAATGTATTTATCTCAAGTCCAAACATACGTAAATTAATTGAAATGTTGTCCTATTAAAGGAATATTAACCCTATACAAGTGAAGTTAGATTTATGACTTTATGAAGTTAGATTTATGACTTTATCGTTAAGTCTAAATCCTAAACAGTTTTAAAACTAAAAACATTGCTAAATGTTCTAATACATTTATTTATGGTTAAAAATACGAACAATCATAGTTTTACTTAAATATTGGTACAGTCTGCATACACAAGGAATGCATGGTAACAATAATTTTAAGAACGTTTTATAAGCATTTTATGAGATGTATACATTTCTACATGTAAAGCAACACTGAGAAGTGAAATGCATGGTAATCCCCCTTGAAATAAATTACAAATTTATTTCAAGGGCTTTATTTAAATTACAAAAACTTTAATTTTGGCTCCGAATGATATGATATAACCACTGTAGTAAAAGGCTTTAATTTATATTTGTAGGAAATTACTTTAGGTACCGGTAATATTTTATTTGGTTAAAATTATTTATGGTTTGTTCACAGACATCCTACTATGTAAAAAAGTTTTAAATCTATGACAATAATTTGTAATTATAATTACGTTATTCTTTATTAAAAAAATGCATACTCATTAAAATCTACAAGAATAATGATAAGTTATTCCTGTCTTTCGATTTTAAATTCCCACTATCTAATTTTAGCCGATAAATTTTTTCTTGTATTCGGTATACTTAAATGTTTTTTGAACTTCAGAAAGGTGGAGTCACTTTTGGTCCACTTGTTATTTTTGAACAGAATCAGCTGTGTTGTTGTTGATTTTTTTTTCAAATGGAGTGACAGTAAATTTAATACACATACATGTACTATAATGCACATTAATTAAGTTAAATACAATGAAATAAGTAAAATAAGGGGCCATCACTGCTCGGTGTACGAGCCTGAATTACAGAGCAGTAGAGTGCATTATCACAAATGTAAGTTTATTAAAGCTATGCAAAGTTTAAAGCGCATGATATGAATAGTTTTTTCCGAAAATATAGAAGACATTAAAATACAAACAAATCATAAGAAAATATTTTTTTCACTAATATTCACTTACCTACGGCCGAATATTTCCTACAACGAGCCGTTAGTTTTCAAACAGTAGTATTTATTATAGTCAACAATTTTCTTTTACTGTTCTAAAAGAAATTGTTGTATTGTTTAAAATTGATTTATAATTTTCTTTCAATAAATTATTCATCATTCAAATTACATAGAAATACTATAAAATTAGCTTTATACAAATAAACGGGCGTCCATTTTAAAATTTTCAAAGTTTTGAAAGAAACAAAAACTATACTAAAATTCATTTCCCTTTTTATATAACAATACCGATACATACACAATTATATTAATTTGACAGGAAATACATTGTGACGTGAATTTAATCATTACAGATATAATTCAATAAAACACTTTTCAATATGTTTGATATTTTATGATGCGAATTTAATAATTATTCAGAACATTCCTACAAATGAGTAAAAAAACAAAACGAAAAGAAACAATTGTTCAGTTTCAAAACAGTAAACAGTTAAGCAAGTTAAAGTTTGGTTTAAACTCTTCCTGGAGTATTTCCTTGTACAAATACTTACAAAGGACTTTCGATACTCCTCTCTCTTACTTTGTGTTCTATAGATCGGTAACTTTTCCCAGACTCTCACAACCGAGTTTACAATAAAATGTAATAGGAGGAACTGGGCGTTCTTTAGTTGAAAAATATTAGGAAATAATATTTTTTGTCGTAAAATATACACTTTGTAAAATAAAATATGGGTTGGTCGATCAATCGGTAATAACAGTTTATAACTGTTGTGCTATGTGTTCAATCAAACCAAATTTTAATTGAATTTCGTAATAATAATAATAATAGCAAGTTAATTATACAATTATAATAAAAGGCAGTGAGATAAGCCACCAAGGATCTCTTCAAATGCTTAGAAACAAGAAGTTAAGTACGATAAATAATATGAGTAACGATAAATTATATATTGTAAATTGGTTTTTCACGTATCACTAGTCTCATACCAGTAATAAAATAAATAAATCCCAAAGCAATGTTACGATTGGTGTCTTGTGTGCATGTTCGTGAATCATATGTGATAAAGAAAAAAAATATTCAGCATATAAACATTAATACACTTTAAATTGTCAAATTAAGGAATTTCAGATTAACATAAGAAACGTAACCAGATAAGTGTTAAACGATAGAACACGTCATAAGGCATAGTGTTATTAATATTTGTGCTATTCTTATAATTAATTATATCGTTAAGTTATATCTTATAATATATCTGAAGTTGAGATTGTCTACATTATTGTAAGGTTTTACTCTCTACGATTTTAAGTTTCAATATCAGGCCTACAGAATATAAAAGCCAATGTTCTCAGTTCATTTAAATTGTTCTGTAATATCGAGATTTGTTATAGTATACAATGTTTTTATTGAGGTGTAGTAGGTTTTTATCTTAGATAGGAGGGCACTTTAGTAATTTTACTAATTTGTACAAGATGTGTAACGTTTCTTTTACTTTAGAACAAACTGCAAACGTGAATAAATAAAGTGTTTCAGATCTTTACGCAGCTAAACAGTGAACTGTAAAATACAGGTAACTTGCTACTTCATGTGTATTTAAATAAAAGGGATATGACAGAAATAGACAAAGGCAATGTTTTCGGAAGTATTTTTAAATTAATAAAAATAGTTATTGAAAGAATCGCAAAAACATTTTTACCAAGAAATGTTTCTCAAATCGGAAAAGATAATAAAACTTATAAAATGTGAGCATATCTTAATTTAAAGTTGAACATCTTTAAGGTCTTACACTCGCTCTCAGAATACGCTTACATAACTGGTATCACTTATCTAAACTACTGGTATTAGTTGTACAAAATAGTTGTTATTTACTGTGGATTTCTATCAATATTAGGTGGAATTGAAGTTATGGTTTCACTTTTGTACCAATCCGATAAAATAATGTACCAATACTATACAGTATAAAATACTATCTTTAATATTTTAAAGAATGAAGAAGACGATCATACATACTAATGTGAGTACATTGTTGTAAACCAACTGTAATAAAATATATTTTAACAAAAAATTACAATAATATTTACTTGTAGCTTCTCTTACTGGGTCCATTATGAACAATCGCAGAAGTTTTAGAAGGATAATTTATGTAATTGGTTGTCATGCAAAATAATTAACTATACGTAATGTATGACTTTGGAAGCCAACTATCAAGTAAAAGGGCAGAGAGTAATAATTAACATCAGCCAATATATATATATATATATATATATATATATATATATATATATATATATATATATATATATATATACATACTGTAAAGTACAAAGTACATGTGTCTTGGTGTTTAAATATTGATACGTCGTCACAGATATAAATTTGGAGGAGTAAATGACGTTTTATCCAACGTTAAATTTGGAAGATAAATCGTATTTACGTTAAACTTGAAGTAATCGAAATTACTGTGTATAACTTTGCAGTGGTCCTCTAAAAGTAAAATAAGATATGTATGAGTTTAAATTTGAATTTGTTTGGTTGTAAGAGGGTGCTGTTCTTCATTTACCCAGCTGTCCTTAAGGAATGTATTGATAGTTACAGAATTTAATGAACGCGGCATATTGCCTAGCGTTGGTTCACAGGCGTTCTACAGGCCGTATTGTAGTGGGCACACGGGTCTATTAAGTCGCATGATAATTATGCCGTTATTAAATATTCTCTGTATAAGGCATTTTTTTTACAGATAGCAACACATTTTTAAATTGATACATTGTTTAATAAATCATTGATTATTATTTAATTAATTTGTGAAAATCAACCTTGTACAACTTTACTATTTATTTTTCCCCTGAATATTTTTATTTCTTTATTATTATATCGTGTCGTGAAAAAACCCTATAGTCTACTATGTTAAAAAACACGTCATGTTGGCATTACAGTTTAATATTATAATATTACTTAAAAATAACTTGCTGTGTTCATCAAGGAACATTTCAGTTCCACATAAGCATACAACAAGGGTTTACAGCTGAAATACACATAAAGTGCTTTATTTTACTTCGAAATAAAATGTTTTGTACGTTTATAAATTATAAGCAAGTGTAAAATAATAGTTTTTGTTTAATTTTAAATGTGTAATGCAAACATTTGTTATGTAACATTTGTTAGTCTTCGTAATAAACATAAAAACGCCTTCAATAGTTTAGATACTACATGTGACGTAAGGCTATACGCTGGACGATTCCGCGTTCATTCAGTGTATCATCCAACTATCTAGTAAATCCTAAGAAGAGTTAAACGAATTATACCTCAAGTAGCATAACCGTTAAGACTGTAATAATCAAGCTACCTATATCAACTGTCCTATTTCAACTTCCTATCATTGATTGAAAACAGAATGTAGGCCAACAGAGGGTTGGTAGCTATTTCAATATATTCCCTATGACCACACACGACTCGCTGTTCAAATTAGACGATCAAGCCGTGTAGAACCAGCTGTGGTATTGCACACGGTTTCCATTTGCATTGCCAATAGTAATCCATTCCAGGACTAAAACCGAGAATTTTAAAAAGTGCAATATACATATGATCTGTTTGAACATTTTACTGTCGTACATGTAGCAAACAATCAGTTGTGAAAATGAGCATTTGCAATGGCAAAAGTACAGGTTTCTAAATGAAGTGTATACATATTAAATCTAGATGGTTGTGATATTTACCGGTACTACTGTCGCCTGAGTTATATCCCACGGCTTCACAGCTATCGTAAACCACAATAGTTATTATTTTATGTTATTTTAAATAGCTTAAACCTAATGTGATGTACCAAGTAGCCATTGAAAATGGTGTCTATTTTAATATCCTAACTAGGCAAGGAAAATGTCACCTATTGTGATGTCCGAACTAGGCAAAACATATGCTAGCTGTTGTCATGTTTTATGAAATCACATGGGAAATGTCACCCATTGTGATGCCCGAACTAGGCATGACAAATGCTAACTGTTGTCATGTTTTATGAAATTATGGGAAATGTCACTCATTGTGATGTCCGAACTAGGAAGACAAATGCTAACTGTTGTCATGTTTTATGAAATTAAGTGGTAAATGTCACCCATTGTGATGTCCGAACTAGGAAGACAAATGCTAACTGTTGTCATGTTTTATGAAATTAAGTGGTAAATGTCACCCGTTGTGATGTCCGAACTAGGAAGACAAATGCTAACTGTTGTCATGTTTTATGAAATTAAATGGGAAATGTCACCCATTGTGATGTCCGAACTAGGCAAGAAAAATGCTAACTGTTGTCATGTTTTATGAAATCACATGGGAAATGTCACCAATTGTGATGTCCGAACTAGGCAAGACAAATGCTAACTGTTGTCATGTTTTATGAAATCACATGGGAAATGTCACCCATTGTGATGTCCGAACTAGGCAAGACAAATGCTAACTGTTGTCATGTTTTATGAAATCACATGGGAAATGTCACCAATTGTGATGTCCGAACTAGGCAAGACAAATGCTAACTGTTGTCATGTTTTATGAAATCACATGGGAAATGTCACCAATTGTGATGTCCGAACTAGGCAAGACAAATGCTAACTGTTGTCATGTTTTATGAAATCACATGGGAAATGTCACCCATTGTGATGTCCGAACTAGGCAAGACAAATGCTAACTGTTGTCATGTTTTATGAAATCATGGGAAATGTCACCACCATTGTGATGTCCGAACTAGGCAAGACAAATGCTAACTGTTGTCATGTTTTATGAAATTAAATGGGAAATGTCACCTATTGTGATGTCCGAACTAGGCAAGACAAATGCTAACTGTTGTCATGTTCTATGAAATCACTGGGAAATGTCACCACCCATTGTGATGTCTGAACTAGGAAGACAAATGCTAACTGTTGTCATGTTTTATGAAATCATGGGAAATGTCACCACCCATTGTGATGTCTGAACTAGGCAAGACAAATGCTAACTGTTGTCATGTTTTATGAAATCATAGGGAAATGTCACCACCCATTGTGATGTCCGAACTAGGAAGACAAATGCTAACTGTTGTCATGTTTTATGAAATTAAATGGGAAATGTCACCCATTGTGTTGTCCGAACTAGGCAAGACATATGCTAGCTGTTGTCATGTTTTATGAAATTAAATGGGAAATGTCACCTATTGTGATGTCCGAACTAGGCAAGACAAATGCTAACTGTTGTCATGTTTTATGAAATCACGGGAAATGTCACCCATTGTGATGTCCGAACTAGGCAAGACAAATGCTAACTGTTGTCATGTTTTATGAAATCACGGGAAATGTCACCCATTGTGATGTCCGAACTAGGCAAGACAAATGCTAACTGTTGTCATGTTTTATGAAATCACATGGGAAATGTCACCAATTGTGATGTCCGAACTAGGCAAGACAAATGCTAACTGTTGTCATGTTTTATGAAATCACATGGGAAATGTCACCCATTGTAATGTCCGAACTAGGCAAGACAAATGCTAACTGTTGTCATGTTTTATGAAATCATGGGAAATGTCACCACCCATTGTGATGTCCGAACTAGGCAAGACAAATGCTAACTGTTGTCATGTTTTATGAAATTAAATGGGAAATGTCACCCATTGTGATGTCCGAACTAGGCAAGACAAATGCTAACTGTTGTCATGTTTTATGAAATTAAATGGGAAATGTCACCCATTGTGATGTCTGAACTAGGCAAGACAAATGCTAACTGTTGTCATGTTTTATGAAATCATGGGAAATGTCACCCATTGTGATGTCCGAACTAGGCAAGACAAATGCTAACTGTTGTCATGTTTTATGAAATCACGGGAAATGTCACCCCATTGTGATGTCCGAACTAGGCAAGACAAATGCTAACTGTTGTCATGTTTTATGAAATCAATGGGAAATGTCACCCATTGTGATGTCCGAACTAGGCAAGACAAATGCTAACTGTTGTCATGTTTTATGAAATCAAATGGGAAATGTCACCCATTGTAATGTCCGAACTAGGCAAGACAAATGCTAACTGTTGTCATGTTTTATGAAATCATGGGAAATGTCACCACCCATTGTGATGTCCGAACTAGGCAAGACAAATGCTAACTGTTGTCATGTTTTATGAAATTAAATGGGTAATGTCACTTATTGTGATGTCCGAACTAGGAAGACAAATGCTAACTGTTGTCATGTTCTATGAAATCACGGGAAGTGTCACCACCCATTTTGATGTCTGAACTAGGAAGACAAATGCTAACTGTTGTCATGTTTTATGAAATCATGGGAAATGTCACCACCATTGTGATGTCTGAATTAGGTGACTAGGCAGGACAAATGCTAACTGTTGTCATGTTTTATGAAATCATGGGAAATGTCACCACCCATTGTGATATCCGAACTAGGAAGACAAATGCTAACTATTGTCATGTTTTATGAAATTAAATGGGAAATGTCACCCATTGTGTTGTCCGAACTAGGCAAAACATATGCTAGCTGTTGTCATGTTTTATGAAATTAAATGGGAAATGTCACCCATTGTAATGTCCGAACTAGGCAAGACAAATGCTAACTGTTGTCATGTTTTATGAAATCATGGGAAATGTCACCTATTGTGATGTCTGAACTAGGCAAGACAAATGCTAACTGTTGTCATGTTTTATGAAATCACGGGAAATGTCACCCATTGTATGTCGATTGTCGAACTAGGCAAGACAAATGCTAACTGTTGTCATGTTTTATGAAATCACGGGAAATGTCACCCCATTGTGATGTCCGAACTAGGCAAGACAAATGCTAACTGTTGTCATGTTTTATGAAATCACATGGGAAATGTCACCAATTGTGAAGTCCTGAATTAGGAAGACAAATGCTAACTGTTGTCATGTTTTATGAAATTAAATGGGAAATGTCACCCCATTGTGTTGTCCGAACTAGGCAAAACATATGCTAGCTGTTGTCATGTTTTATGAAATTAAATGGGAAATGTCACCTATTGTATGTCCGAACTAGGCAAAACAAATGCTAACTGTTGTCATGTTTTATGAAATCATGGGAAATGTCACCCATTGTGATGTCCGAACTAGGCAAAACAAATGCTAACTGTTGTCATGTTTTATGAAATCATGGGAAATGTCACCACCCATTGTGATGTCCGAACTAGGCAAGACAAAATGCTAACTGTTGTCATGTTTTATGAAATCACGGGAAATGTCACTCATTGTGATGTCCGAACTAGGAAGACAAATGCTAACTGATGTCATGTTTTATGAAATCATGGGAAATGTCACCTCCCATTGTGATGTCCGAACTAGGCAAGACAAATGCTAACTCTTGTCATGTTTTATGAAATTAAATGGGAAATGTCACCCATTGTGTTGTCCGAACTAGGCAAAACAAATGCTAACTCTTGTCATGTTTTATGAAATCACATGGGAAATGTCACCCATTGTGATGTTCGAACTAGGCAGAACAAATGCTAACTGTTGTCATGTTTTATGAAATCACGGGAAATGTCACCTATTGTGATGTCTGAACTAGGCAAGACAAATGCTAACTCTTGTCATGTTTTATGAAATTAAATGGGAAATGTCACTCATTGTGTTGTCCGAACTAGGCAGAACAAATGCTAACTGTTGTCATGTTTTATGAAATTAAATGGGAAATGTCACTCATTGTGTTGTCCGAACTAGGCAGAAAAAATGCTAACTGTTGTCATGTTTTATGAAATCACGGGAAATGTCACCTATTGTGATGTCCGAACTAGGCAAGACAAATGCTAACTCTTGTCATGTTTTATGAAATTAAATGGGAAATGTCACTCATTGTGTTGTCCGAACTAGGCAGAACAAATGCTAACTGTTGTCATGTTTTATGAAATTAAATGGGAAATGTCACTCATTGTGTTGTCCGAACTAGGCAGAAAAAATGCTAACTGTTGTCATGTTTTATGAAATCACGGGACATGTCACCTATTGTGATGTCCGAACTAGGCAAGAAAAATGCTAACTCTTGTCATGTTTTATGAAATTAAATGGGAAATGTCACTCATTGTGTTGTCCGAACTAGGCAGAACAAATGCTAACTGTTGTCATGTTTTATGAAATCACGGGAAATGTCACCTATTGTGATGTCCGAACTAGGCAAGACAAATGCTAACCGTTGTCATGTTTTATGAAATCACGGGAAATGTCACCCATTGTGATGTCCGAACTAGGCAAGACAAATGCTAACTGTTGTCATGTTTTATGAAATTAAATGGGAAATGTCACCCATTGTGTTGTCCGAACTAGGCAAAACAAATGCTAACTGTTGTCATGTTTTATGAAATCACATGGGAAATGTCACCCATTGTGATGTCCGAACTAGGCAAGACAAATGCTAACTCTTGTCATGTTTTATGAAATTAAATGGGAAATGTCACCCATTGTGTTGTCCGAACTAGGCAAAACAATTGCTAACTCTTGTCATGTTTTATGAAATCACATGGGAAATGTCACCCATTGTGATGTTCGAACTAGGCAGAACAAATGCTAACTGTTGTCATGTTTTATGAAATCACGGGAAATGTCACCTATTATGATGTCTGAACTAGGCAAGACAAATGCTAACTCTTGTCATGTTTTATGAAATTAAATGGGAAATGTCACTCATTGTGTTGTCCGAACTAGGCAGAACAAATGCTAACTGTTGTCATGTTTTATGAAATTAAATGGGAAATGTCACTCATTGTGTTGTCCGAACTAGGCAGAACAAATGCTAACTGTTGTCATGTTTTATGAAATCACGGGAAATGTCACCTATTGTGATGTCCGAACTAGGCAAGACAAATGCTAACTCTTGTCATGTTTTATGAAATTAAATAGGAAATGTCACTCATTGTGTTGTCCGAACTAGGCAGAACAAATGCTAACTGTTGTCATGTTTTATGAAATTAAATGGGAAATGTCACTCATTGTGTTGTCCGAACTAGGCAGAAAAAATGCTAACTGTTGTCATGTTTTATGAAATCACGGGAAATGTCACTTATTGTGATGTCCGAACTAGGCAAGACAAATGCTAACTCTTGTCATGTTTTATGAAATTAAATGGGAAATGTCACTCATTGTGTTGTCCGAACTAGGCAGAACAAATGCTAACTGTTGTCATGTTTTATGAAATCACGGGAAATGTCACCTATTATGATGTCCGAACTAGGCAAGACAAATGCTAACTGTTGTCATGTTTTATGAAATCACGGGAAATGTCACCCATTGTGATGTCCGAACTAGGCAAGACAAATGCTAACTGTTGTCATGTTTTATGAAATTAAATGGGAAATGTCACCCATTGTGTTGTCCGAACTAGGCAAAACAAATGCTAACTGTTGTCATGTTTTATGAAATCACGGGAAATGTCACCTATTGTGTTGTCCGAACTAGGCAAAACAAATGCTAACTGTTGTCATGTTTTATGAAATTAAATGGGAATTGTCACCCATTGTGATGTCCGAACTAGGCAAGACAAATGCTAACTGTTGTCATGTTTTATGAAATTAAATGGGAAATGTCACCCATTGTGATGTCCGAACTAGGCAAGACAAATGCTAACTGTTGTCATGTTTTATGAAATCACATGGGAAATGTCACCCATTGTGATGTCCGAACTAGGCAAGACAAATGCTAACTGTTGTCATGTTTTATGAAATCACATGGGAAATGTCACCAATTGTGATGTCCGAACTAGGCAAGACAAATGCTAACTGTTGTCATGTTTTATGAAATCACATGGGAAATGTCACCAATTGTGATGTCCGAACTAGGCAAGACAATTGCTAACTGTTGTCATGTTTTATGAAATCACATGGGAAATGTCACCCATTGTAATGTCCGAACTAGGCAAGACAAATGCTAACTGTTGTCATGTTTTATGAAATCATGGGAAATGTCACCACCCATTGTGATGTCCGAACTAAACAAGACAAATGCTAACTGTTGTCATGTTTTATGAAATTAAATGGGTAATGTCACTTATTGTGATGTCCGAACTAGGAAGACAAATGCTAACTGTTGTCATGTTCTATGAAATCACGGGAAATGTCACCACCCATTTTGATGTCTGAACTAGGAAGACAAATGCTAACTGTTGTCATGTTTTATGAAATCATGGGAAATGTCACCACCCATTGTGATGTCTGAACTAGGCAAGACAAATGCTAACTGTTGTCATGTTTTATGAAATCATGGGAAATGTCACCACCCATTGTGATATCCGAACTAGGAAGACAAATGCTAACTGTTGTCATGTTTTATGAAATTAAATGGGAAATGTCACCCATTGTGTTGTCCGAACTAGGCAAAACATACGCTAGCTGTTGTCATGTTTTATGAAATTAAATGGGAAATGTCACCCATTGTAATGTCCGAACTAGTCAAAACAAATGCTAACTGTTGTCATTTTTTATGAAATCATGGGAAATGTCACCTATTGTGATGTCTGAACTAGGCAAGACAAATGCTAACTGTTGTCATGTTTTATGAAATCAAGGGAAATGTCACCCTATTGTGATGTCCGAACTAGGCAAGACAAATGCTAACTGTTGTCATGTTTTATGAAATCACGGGAAATGTCACCCATTGTGATGTCCGAACTAGGCAAGACAAATGCTAACTGTTGTCATGTTTTATGAAATCACTGGGAAATGTCACCAATTGTGATGTCCGAACTAGGCAAGACAAATGCTAACTGTTGTCATGTTTTATGAAATCACATGGGAAATGTCACCCATTGTGAATGTCCGAACTAGGCAAGACAAATGCTAACTGTTGTCATGTTTTATGAAATTAAATGGGAAATGTCACCCATTGTGATGTCCGAACTAGGCAAAACAAATGCTAACTGTTGTCATGTTTTATGAAATTAAATGGGAAATGTCACCTATTGTGATGTCCGAACTAGGCAAGACAAATGCTAACTGTTGTCATGTTTTATGAAATCATGGGAAATGTCACCCATTGTGATGTCCGAACTAGGCAAGACAAATGCTAACTGTTGTCATGTTTTATGAAATCATGGGAAATGTCACCACCCATTGTGATGTCTGAACTAGGCAGGACAAATGCTAACTGTTGTCATGTTTTATGAAATCATGGGAAATGTCACCACCCATTGTGATATCCGAACTAGGAAGACAAATGCTAACTGTTGTCATGTTTTATGAAATTAAATGGGAAATGTCACCCATTGTGTTGTCCGAACTAGGCAAAACATACGCTAGCTGTTGTCATGTTTTATGAAATTAAATGGGAAATGTCACCCATTGTAATGTCCGAACTAGGCAAAACAAATGCTAACTGTTGTCATGTTTTATGAAATCATGGGAAATGTCACCTATTGTGATGTCTGAACTAGGCAAGACAAATGCTAACTGTTGTCATGTTTTATGAAATCACGGGAAATGTCACCCATTGTGATGTCCGAACTAGGAAAGACAAATGCTAACTGTTGTCATGTTTTATGAAATCACGGGAAATGTCACCCATTGTGATGTCCGAACTAGGCAAGACAAATGCTAACTGTTGTCATGTTTTATGAAATCACATGGGAAATGTCACCAATTGTGAAGTCTGAATTAGGAAGACAAATGCTAACTGTTGTCATGTTTTATGAAATTAAATGGGAAATGTCACCCATTGTGTTGTCCGAACTAGGCAAAACATATGCTAGCTGTTGTCATGTTTTATGAAATTAAATGGGAAATGTCACCTATTGTAATGTCCGAACTAGGCAAAACAAATGCTAACTGTTGTCATGTTTTATGAAATCATGGGAAATGTCACCCATTGTGATGTCCGAACTAGGCAAGACAAATGCTAACTGTTGTCATGTTTTATGAAATCATGGGAAATGTCACCCATTGTGATGTCCGAACTAGGCAAAACAAATGCTAACTGTTGTCATGTTTTATGAAATCATGGGAAATGTCACCCATTGTAATGTTCGAACTAGGCAAGACAAATGCTAACTGTTGTCATGTTTTATGAAATCATGGGAAATGTCACCACCCATTGTGATGTCCGAACTAGGCAAGACAAATGCTAACTGTTGTCATGTTTTATGAAATCATGGGAAATGTCACCTCATTGTGATGTCCGAACTAGGCAAACAAATGCTAACTGTTGTCATGTTTTATGAAATCATGGGAAATGTCACCCATTGTGATGTCCGAACTAGGCAAGACAAATGCTAACTGTTGTCATGTTTTATGAAATCATGGGAAATGTCACCCATTGTGATGTCCGAACTAGGCAAAACAAATGCTAACTGTTGTCATGTTTTATGAAATCATGGGAAATGTCACCCATTGTAATGTTCGAACTAGGCAAGACAAATGCTAACTGTTGTCATGTTTTATGAAATCATGGGAAATGTCACCTCATTGTGATGTCCGAACTAGGCAAGACAAATGCTAACTCTTGTCATGTTTTATGAAATTAAATGGGAAATGTCACTCATTGTGTTGTCCGAACTAGGCAAGACAAATGCTAACTGTTGTCATGTTTTATGAAATCACGGGAAATGTCACCTATTGTGATGTCCGAACTAGGCAAGACAAATGCTAACTCTTGTCATGTTTTATGAAATTAAATGGGAAATGTCACAAATTGTGTTGTCCGAACTAGGCAGAACAAATGCTAACTGTTGTCATGTTTTATGAAATTAAATGGGAAATGTCACTCATTGTGTTGTCCGAACTAGGCAGATAAAATGCTAACTGTTGTCATGTTTTATGAAATCACGGGACATGTCACCTATTGTTATGTCCGAACTAGGCAAGACAAATGCTAACTCTTGTCATGTTTTATGAAATTAAATGGGAAATGTCACTCATTGTGTTGTCCGAACTAGGCAGAACAAATGCTAACTGTTGTCATGTTTTATGAAATCACGGGAAATGTCACCTATTGTGATGTCCGAACTAGGCAAGACAAATGCTAACCATTGTCATGTTTTATGAAATCACGGGAAATGTCACCCATTGTGATGTCCGAACTAGGCAAGACAAATGCTAACTGTTGTCATGTTTTATGAAATTAAATGGGAAATGTCACCCATTGTGTTGTCCGAACTAGGCAAAGACAAATGCTAACTCTTGTCATGTTTTATGAAATCACATGGGAAATGTCACTCATTGTGTTGTCCGAACTAGGCAGAACAAATGCTAACTGTTGTCATGTTTTATGAAATCACGGGAAATGTCACCTATTGTGATGTCCGAACTAGGCAAGACAAATGCTAACTGCTTGTCATGTTTTATGAAATCACGGGAAATGTCACCCATTGTGATGTCCGAACTAGGCAAGACAAATGCTAACTGTTGTCATGTTTTATGAAATTAAATGGGAAATGTCACCCATTGTGTTGTCCGAACTAGGCAAAACAAATGCTAACTGTTGTCATGTTTTATGAAATCACGGGAAATGTCACCTATTGTGATGTCCGAACTAGGCAAAACAAATGCTAACTGTTGTCATGTTTTATGAAATTAAATAGGAAAAGTCACTCATTGTGTTGTCCGAACTAGGCAAACAAAATGCTAACTGTTGTCATGTTTTATGAAATATAAATGGGAAATGTCACCCATTGTGTGTCCGAACTAGGCAAGAAAAAATGCTAACTGTTGTCATGTTTTATGAAATCAGGAATTCACATTTGTAACTAGAGAAATGCAACTTTGTATGTTATGAAATTATGATGTCCCATGGTGCGTAGTCATTACGTGAATTTTTATGAATTAAAGGAAGCAATGTAGTCAATGAAAATCAGAAGAATGTGACCCAGGAGACAATGTAGTCAAATAGTCATTATGAAAAGAAATGCAACTTTGTCTTTTTAGAAACAAATCACCATTATGAACAGGAAATGCTAATGTGCATTAGAAACAGAACTTGTTGTGAATAAGAATGCAACTGTTGTCATTTAGAAATTAAATGGTATTATTATTGGATGTCCATGGAGAAATGCAACATTGTATGTTTATGTTAGGAATGAACCATTGTATGTCCGAACTAAACAATGCTAATTTCATGTTTTTGAATATGGAAGTCAACTATTCAAGACAAATGCTAACTTCTGTTTTATAAATGAAATGTCCCATTGTGACCAAGGAAGACAATGCTAACGTTGTCATGTTTTATGAAATAATGGGAATTCACCCATTGTTGTCCGAACTAGCAAAAATGCTAACTGTTGTGTTTTATGAAATATGGAAATTCACCCATTGTAAGTCGAACAGCAAACAAATGTACTTTGTATGTTTATGATTATGGAAATACATTGTTCTGTGGCAAAAATCACGTTGTCATTTATGAATAAATGTACTGTGGATAGAAAAATGAATGTTCATGTTTTTGAACGGAAGACATTGTGATTCATGAAAATGAATGTCCTTTATGAAATAGGAAATGTACTTGATGTTAGAAAAAAGAATGTTCATGTTTTGTTAAATGGGAAATTCACTGTTGTCATAGAAATAATGAATTGTCATTTATGAATTAGGGAAACATGTAATGTCAATGATAATGAATGTCACTTATGATATGGAAATCACATTGTTGTCATAAATCAATTTTCATGTTTTATGAATGGAATGCACTGTGTCCATAGAAGAAATGCACTTGTATGTTATAAACAGAAATGTACTATGTTATGAACAGGAATGTAATGTGATGTTTATAAAAGAAATGTCCATGTTTGAATACAGAATTACTTTATTTAATCAGAAATACTTATTTTTGAGGAAAGCAAATGTGGTCATTAAAAATGAATTGTCACTATGTGATGTCCATGAGCAATGAACATGTATGTTTTAGTTAAATGAAATCACGATGTTCCAACTAGCAACAAGAATCTTGTCATGAAATTCATTGTATGTCAAACTAGCAGAAATAACATGTATGTTTTATGAAATATGGAAATGCACCAATGTGATACAAGAACAACTGTATGTTATGTTTTAAATAAATGTCCCTGTGTTGTCCGAACTAGGCAAAACAAATACTGTTGTCATTTTTAAATTAATGGGAAATGCCCATTGTATGTCCGAAAGCAAAAAATGCTAACTGTTGCATTTTTATGAAATCGGAATGTCACCTTATTGATGGAAAAAAGCAACTTGTCTGTTTTATGAAAAAGGGAAATTCCATTGTGTTCGAACTAGGCAAACAAATGCTAACTGTTGTCATGTTTTATGAAATAGGGAAATGACCATTGTGTCGAACTGCAAAAATGCTAACTGTTGTCAGTTTTATGAATACAATCCATTGTAGTCGAATAGAAGACAAATGCTAACTTTGTCTGTTTTAGAAATTAAATGGGAAATTCACTTGTTGTCAACAGAAAATGCTATGTTGTCATGTTTTATGAAATAGGGAAATGTCACTTGGCGAACTAGGCAAACAAATGCAACTTGTCATGTTTTATGATAGGAATGTCACCTTTGATGTCCGAACTAGGCAAACAAATGCTAACTGTTGTATGTTTTATGAAATAGGAAATGTCACCCATTGTGTGTCCGAATAGAAAACAAATGCTAACTGTTCAGTTTATGAATCAGGAAATGTCACCATTGTGTTCCATAGGCAAACAATGCTAACTGTTGTTATGTTTAGAATTAATTGGATGTCCATAGCAAAGCAAATGCTAACTGTTGTATGTTTAGAAATATGGATGTCCATTGGAGCAAACTAGCAGCAATGTAACTTTGTCATTTATGAAATTAGGAAACATTTGTCGTAGAAAAAATGAATGTCATGTTTTGTCACTGGAAAACATTTGTCATGAGAAATCAATGTCATGATTGAACAGAAATATATTGTTGTTTAGAATACAAATGTCCTTTATTTTGAATAAAGAAATACCATGTTTCAATAGAAAAATGTACTTTGTGTTGTATGAACTTTGGCAGAAAACAAATGTTATGAATCAGATTAATGATCACTGGACAAGCAACTTTGTTTTATGAAATTAATGAAATGTCAATTGTTCGAATAGGCAGACAAATGCAACTTTGTCAGTTTATGAAATAGAAATTATCATTGTTGTCCGTAGAAAAAAATGTATTTCATTTTATGAAACAGGGAAATGTCACTATTGGATGCCGAACTACAAGATAAATGAATCTCATGTTTTGAAATAAGGAATCCTCTTGTGTTATGAACAAATGCAACTTTGTGTATGACCGAAATGACCTTATGTTCGAAAGGAATGTAACCGTTGGTGAAATAGGAATTACTTGTATGTCGAATAGAAATGCAACTGTTGTTGAAAATATGGAATGTCACCCATGTATTCGAACTAGGAAACAAATGAACTGTGTCATTTTATGAAATAGGGAATGTCACCATTGTGTGTCCGAATAGAACAAATGCTACTGTTGTTTTTGAATAAATGGGAATGTCACCCTTGTGATGTCCACTAGGCAAACAATGCAACTTGTATGTTTATGAAATTAGGGATTCACCATTGGATGCCATGCAGACAATGAATTTTTATGAATCACGGAAATGTACCCTTTTGTCGACAGGAAACAACTACGTTCGTTATGAATCATGGGAATGCACCATGTAGTCACGCACAGCTACTTCATGTTTTATGAAATAAGAATGCACTTGTGGTCCAACTAGCAAACATTGAATGTTGTCATTTATGAAATCAAGGAAATGCACCATTGTAATGTCATGCAAAAGTGCATTTATGAACAGGAATGAACTTGTATCGATAAGAAAATGCACTTTGTGTTAAATAGATCTGAGTCCGATAGAACAAATGCATTTTAGTCTGAAATCAGGAAATGTACCATTTAGTAATGAAACAATTGTTGTCTGTTTATGAAATGGGAAATGACCCCATTTGTGTCGAACTAGGCAAGACAAATCACGTTGTAGTTTTATGAAATCAGGGAATTCACCATTGTGATTCCAATAGGAAGACAAATCTACTGTGTCTGTTTTATGAAATATGATGTACCCATTGTGTCGAACTAGGCAAACAACTACTTTGTCTGTTTATGAATAAATGGAAATGCACATTGTATGTCGCTGGCAAAACATGATGTCATTTTATGAAATGAATGTACTTGTAGTGAATAGGAAATGTAACTGTTGCAGTTGAAATGGAAATGTCACATTGTGATTCGAATACAAGAAATGCACTTTTGTTTGAAATAGAAGCACCATGTATTGAATAGGAACAATGCAACTTGCAGTTTTAATAATGAATCACATGTGATGTCCATAGAAAAATGCAACTGTTGTCAGTTTATGAATCACGGGATGTCCCATTGTATGTCCGAAAGGCAGACAATGCACTTGTCATGTTTTGAATATGGGAAATGTCACACATGTGTGCGAATGCAAAAAAGATGTTTATTTTATAAAGGGAATGTACTTTTTTTCCGAATGGAATGCAACTTTTAGTCTAGAAATAGAAATGTCACCCTATTTATGTCGAATAGGAAGACAAATGCTAACTGTGTCATGTTTTATGAAATCATGGAAATGTCACCCCATGTGATGTCGACTAGGAGACAAATGCTAACTGTTGTATGTTTATGAAATCATGGGAAAGCACCCCATTGTGTTCCGATAGAAAAAATGTAATTCATTTTTGAATAAAGAAATGTACCCTTGTGTTGTCCGAACTAGGCAAAACAAATGCTAACTGTTGTCATGTTTTATGAAATCATGGGAAATGTCACCCATTGTAATGTTCGAACTAGGCAAGACAAATGCTAACTGTTGTCATGTTTTATGAAATCATGGGAAATGTCACCACCCATTGTGATGTCCGAACTAGGCAAGACAAATGCTAACTGTTGTCATGTTTTATGAAATCACGGGAAATGTCACTCATTGTGATGTCCGAACTAGGAAGACAAATGCTAACTGATGTCATGTTTTATGAAATCATGGGAAATGTCACCACCCATTGTGATGTCCGAACTAGGCAAGACAAATGCTAACTCTTGTCATGTTTTATGAAATTAAATGGGAAATGTCACCCATTGTGTTGTCCGAACTAGGCAAAACAAATGCTAACTCTTGTCATGTTTTATGAAATCACATGGGAAATGTCACCCATTGTGATGTTCGAACTAGGCAGAACAAATGCTAACTGTTGTCATGTTTTATGAAATCACGGGAAATGTCACCTATTGTGATGTCTGAACTAGGCAAGACAAATGCTAACTGTTGTCATGTTTTATGAAATTAAATGGGAAATGTCACTCATTGTGTTGTCTGAACTAGGCAGAACAAATGCTAACTGTTGTCATGTTTTATGAAATCACGGGAAATGTCACCTATTGTGATGTCCGAACTAGGCAAGACAAATGCTAACTCTTGTCATGTTTTATGAAATTAAATGGGAAATGTCACTCATTGTGTTGTCCGAACTAGGCAGAACAAATGCTAACTGTTGTCATGTTTTATGAAATTAAATGGGAAATGTCACTCATTGTGTTGTCCGAACTAGGCAGAAAAAATGCTAACTGTTGTCATGTTTTATGAAATCACGGGAAATGTCACCTATTGTGATGTCCGAACTAGGCAAGACAAATGCTAACTCTTGTCATGTTTTATGAAATTAAATGGGAAATGTCACTCATTGTGTTGTCCGAACTAGGCAGAACAAATGCTTACTGTTGTCATGTTTTATGAAATCACGGGAAATGTCACCTATTGTGATGTCCGAACTAGGCAAGACAAATGCTAACCGTTGTCATGTTTTATGAAATCACGGGAAATGTCACCCATTGTGATGTCCGAACTAGGCAAGACAAATGCTAACTGTTGTCATGTTTTATGAAATTAAATGGAAAATGTCACCCATTGTGTTGTCCGAACTAGGCAAAACAAATGCTAACTGTTGTCATGTTTTATGAAATCACGGGAAATGTCACCTATTGTGTTGTCCGAACTAGGCAAAACAAATGCTAACTGTTGTCATGTTTTATGAAATTAAATGGGAATTGTCACCCATTGTGATGTCCGAACTAGGCAAGACAAATGCTAACTGTTGTCATGTTTTATGAAATTAAATGGGAAATGTCACCCATTGTGATGTCCAAACTAGGCAAGACAAATGCTAACTGTTGTCATGTTTTATGAAATTAAATGGGAAATGTCACCCATTGTGTTGTCCGAACTAGGCAAAACAAATGCTAACTGTTGTCATGTTTTATGAAATCACGGGAAATGTCACCTATTGTGTTGTCCGAACTAGGCAAGACAAATGCTAACCGTTGTCATGTTTTATGAAATCACGGGAAATGTCACCCATTGTGATGTCCGAACTAGGCAAGACAAATTCTAACTGTTTTCATGTTTTATGAAATCATGGGAAATGAATGCCATTTATAATTACGTTTTTGTTTCAATCCTATAGTGCTTTCCTATTTAATAAGGGTTCCAAAAGTGTTAAGCTTGGAATAAATTCAGTACACAAATCATAAGAACTACATAAATATTGACTTATTCGTAAACATCTATTGTAATATTGAGCTTAGATTAGTTCTTTGGTTCATTATCACAGCGTTGTGTACTTATGCAGGAATGCACTATGCCTGTAATTGCCTGAACTCAGTAATTTACAATCATTGACACTGCACGTATTAAGTGAGTGGTATTATTGTTCCTAGATAATGCTACCATTTCTGTTATTCTGTTACTTTTATAAGTTTTCATTCATTTAAAAAAATATTTTCATTGAAATATATATTTAAAAATTATTTGGCATTAATGTTCATAATAAAAACGAATATTACTTCACATAAACAACACGCCTGTTCGTGGATAAGAGCTCTGTATCAGCCCTTAAAGAAGCTCAAAATTAACACAAGAATAAAATAATATATAGTGTAAGATAACTGAAACCTAAAATAAAAATAAATAAATCTGAAGTAATACGCAAATGTATCCAACGATTCTAGAATCACTAAACTTTATACAGATATCCAAGGCAGCTTTAAACACCAAAAGACTTTTTGCATTTTGGCTTGAATTCGTGAGTGTTTTTTCCTGTTATATAGGTAAACGAAGTAAGTAGGAAAAAGAATTAGGAAATTAGAGAAGAAATATGTAATATAAAGAGATATCACCAGTCCCCAGCAGTGCGTGGGTCCGCCCGTTAGAGCCGCACTGCCATTCCCCACCTCTCTAGTTACAACCGAGGTGTTTCTATGAAGAAAAGGTATCAAATAATTTGAATATTCATGAGGCCTCTTTTACTTGCTTCATTTCGTTTTATCTACTATATAACAATACATTTGTTAAATTATCCTAATGAACATTTCATTGGTACGTATATATCTTATTGTTTTTATTAATAATTGTAAGTATTACATCAACACAGCACTTCAGATTAAGAATGACTAACACTATGAAAATTATTAATGTATAAATTTATATAATGAATTTGAGTAACACTTCTATACATGGAACGTATGGTTGATTGTAGGACACAAAATATAAATGTACAAACATACAAAATGAATGTTAAGCAGTTCACATATTTTAACTGCAATGAGTTTGCCTTTTTCAATAAATGTGTAACGTAAAACTTTTTCAACATTTTAAATGAACCTAAAACCATAAATAATTGCAACAGATAAAACTGTGTTTCAGTTACTGCTCCTGTAAATTGTTGAGCAAACGTCTGGAGTAATATAAGTGTTGAATAAAAAATAATGCATAAAACTACTTTATTAAACTGTTTATACAGTAGTTAAGTAAAAATTAAACTTAATAAATATGTTAATAACTAAGCTCATAAGTTCTCTACCATCGTGACAATTAAACTGATATTTTAGAAATATTCACGAGTTATCTAGATAAAATACACATGCTTCTCCTTGTACTAATTACAAATACATTTGTAATAATTAATACTCGAATGTCTCTCAATGATTTAATAAAGTTCGCTCTCTGCAGTATAAACAACCGTATATACGATATTATCCCCACTTAAAATTGTTCTTTCTAAAAATGTCATCAACTAAAGTTTTCTCTTACAATATAATTCTTAATATTAGTTTCAATAACATTTTACTTTTACTTTCTTTTCTCTTAATAAATATACTTAATTAATTAGTATACTACATGTTTTAAGAAATAATACAAAGGAAAGTCACACAATACAAAGTATTAAAATGTCAGTAGAACTATAATATGATAAATGCGTGTTGTTTTACATTCACTTCCATTGAATTTAATAAATATCCTAATTGATAAAAATAATCTATAAATATATTATTTCAATATTTGAACTATACTAAATTCAGTTTCGGTCAACATAAATTTGTCTACTCAACAAATTTTAATAAAATAGCTCACTATAAGCCTTCTAGATAATTGAAAACTGCTCAAAACAGAGGCAAAAGAATAATTTACATGTCAAAGACCTTTGCACTTTTTCACGTCTAATTCATTTAACAGTGTTTGAAGTTTGCTTAATTTTCTTGCGCTTATAACAAATAATACTTGAACATGACAAGTTATTATTATGTCTCGAAAATGAGTGAATGTATTAAAACAAGGTTTATTCTTTTAAAAAAGATAACCTTTTTTACAAAGAAAACTTTGGGAAATGAGTGGCTACTTTTGCTAGTAATATGGCTACTACAGAAAATACAAATTTTAACTAAAATTATGAATTGAACATTGAGCCTTTGATAAAAAAGTACATGAAATGAAAAACGTTGCATATGTAATTGAAATACATACAAAACTAGTGTAAGAACTAGTACAGAAATTTAACTATTATAGACAATTATGTTTATGCATAAAACATAATTTATATAATCATTTAAGTTTATTCGAATATCCATTAAATTATAATTAATTACATAAATGAGTTGTACTAAGTTGGTGATAATGCATACAATTAGGAGTATTATATGACAAACAATATTCATGCATGATTTTTAATTATGAATAAATAAAAATTAATTAGTTTCCTGATTAGAATAATAATTATACTAGTACATCATACCATAGTAACAAACATTTGGCCAATTGAAAAACATTAGATGTTTAGCTTTTAATGGATAAAATGGTAGATACTTTACACAGAAAGACCACTTTCACCAGAAAAGAGCACTAAACATAAAAAGAGAAATCGCCTATCTTTCGAGATCTCAGAATAATCTTTCTTCATTACAATACATGGAAATTATGGGACTACATTGAAATATAGCGGCAATCAATGTAACAACTCTTTACCCTCAGGATATCACCTATAGACCTACAGGTTTTTATTGTGTCAGGATGCCAACTATAGAGGTATTAACTGTAACGAGCTCTTTAGTCATGGGATGCCAACTATAGAGGTATTAACTGTAACGAGCTCTTTAGTCTTGGGATGCCAACTATAGAGGTATTAACTGTAACGAGCTCTTTAGTCTTGGGATGCCAACTATAGAGGTATTAACTGTAACGAGCTCTTTAGTCTTGGGATGCCAACTATAGAGGTATTAACTGTAACGAGCTCTTTAGTCTTGGGATGCCAACTATAGAGGTATTAACTGTAACGAGCTCTTTAGTCATGGGATGCCAACTATAGAGGTATTAACTGTAACGAGCTCTTTAGTCATGGGATGCCAACTATAGAGGTATTAACTGTAACGAGCTCTTTAGTCTTGGGATGCCAACTATAGAGGTATTAACTGTAACGAGCTCTTTAGTCTTGGGATGCCAACTATAGAGGTATTAACTGTAACGAGCTCTTTAGTCTTGGGATGCCAACTATAGAGGTATTAACTGTAACGAGCTCTTTAGTCTTGGGATGCCAACTATAGAGGTATTAACTGTAACGAGCTCTTTAGTCTTGGGATGCCAACTATAGAGGTATTAACTGTAACGAGCTCTTTAGTCTTGGGATGCCAACTATAGAGGTATTAACTGTAACGAGCTCTTTAGTCTTGGGATGTCAACTATAGAGGTATTAACTGTAACGAGCTCTTTAGTCTTGGGATGCCAACTATAGAGGTATTAACTGTAACGAGCTCTTTAGTCTTGGGATGCCAACTATAGAGGTATTAACTGTAACGAGCTCTTTAGTCTTGGGATGCCAACTATAGAGGTATTAACTGTAACGAGCTCTTTAGTCTTGGGATGCCAACTATAGAGGTATTAACTGTAACGAGCTCTTTAGTCTTGGGATGCCAACTATAGAGGTATTAACTGTAACGAGCTCTTTAGTCTTGGGATGCCAACTATAGAGGTATTAACTGTAACGAGCTCTTTAATCTTGGGATGTCAACTATAGATGCATTAGTTGTAACAAGTTCTTTACCCTCAGGATATCACGTATAGAGGCGTGTATTGTAACTAGCTCTTTACTCACCGGATATCACCTATAGACCTAGAGGTTTCTATTGTGTCAGGATGTCAACTATAGAGGTATTAATTTTAACTAACTCTTTTTTCTCATAATGTCAACTACAGAGGCGTTCATCGCCAAACGTTCTTTACTATCGTCGTATACAATAGTTCATTGTTGCTAGATCTTTACTCTCAGGGTACCACCCATAGAGGCGTTCATTGTTAAACGTTTTTTACTCTCGTCGTATACAATATTTCATTCTTGCTAGATCTTTAATCTCAGGGTATCACCCATAGAGGCGTTCAATGTTATACGTTCTTTACTCTCATCGTATACAAGAGTTCATTCTTGCTAGATCTTTAATCTCAGGGTATCATCCATAGAGGCGTTCAATGTTATACGTTCTTTACTATCGTCGTATACAATAGTTCATTCTTGCTAGATCTTTACTCTCAGGGTATCACCCATAGAGGCGTTCAATGTTATACGTTATTTACTCTCGTCGTATACAATAGTTCATTCTTGCTAGATCTTTAATCTCAGGGTACCACCCATAGAGGCGTTCAATGTTATACGTTCTTTACTATCGTCGTATACAATAGTTCATTCTTGCTAGATCTTTACTCTCAGGGTATCACCCATAGAGGCGTTCAATGTTATACTTTCTTTACTATCGTCGTATACAATAGTTCATTCTTGCTAGATCTTTACTCTCAGGGTATCACCCATAGAGGCGTTCAATGTTATACGTTCTTTACTATCGTCGTATACAATAGTTCATTCTTGCTAGATCTTTAATCTCAGGGTATCACCCATAGAGGCGTTCAATGTTATACGTTCTTTACTATCATCGTATACAATAGTTCATTCTTGCTAGATCTTTACTCTCAGGGTATCACCCATAGAGGCGTTCAATGTTATACGTTCTTTACTATCGTCGTATACAATAGTTCATTCTTGCTAGATCTTTACTCTCAGGGTATCACCCATAGAGGCGTTCAATGTTATACGTTATTTACTCTCGTCGTATACAATAGTTGATTCTTGCTAGATCTTTACTCTCAGGGTATCACCCATAGAGGCGTTAATTGTTAAACGTTTTTTACTCTCGTCGTATACAATAGTTCATTCTTGCTAGATCTTTACTCTCAGGGTATCACACATAGAGGCGTTCATTGTTATACGTTCTTTACTCTCATCGTATACAAGAGTTCATCGTTGCTAGATCTTTACTCTCGGGATATCACCCATAAAGACGGTAATTGCAAGTAAATCTATCAGTATCTCAACTATAGAGCCGTTTATTGTAACTAGCTCTTTACTCATCGGATATCACTAATAGAGGTTTTAATTGCGTCAGGATGTCAACTACAGAGGCATTCAATGTAACAAGCTTTTTACTATCAAGATTTCTACCTTTCCCCCAAATAATCACTTCAGCCAATAATACACACACTACTCTTTGTAGTGTTAAATATAGAACAAATTAATGCGAGGAATACTATCTAAACATATACTACTCGTACAGGAAATTGTCAAATATTATATACTCCTTACATTAGGCAATGATAGAGTATCTTGTTACGGATAGCAAACTATTCAACAAAAAACCACTTTGTATAAAAATACCTGAGTGTAAGATGAAAAATATTTATAATTACTGCTCCGTTGCATTGAAATGAGCAATGTCTCCTTATCAACTGAATACGTTTTTAAATCCAGCATATGAAATTTATTTTAAACGTTATCTAAATGGTTTTTTTTCACCAGAATTCGATTGGCATTCTGAGGTGTACTAAAAATTTGCTTGATGGATTTGGACCGTTGTCCCATATCAACGTTTGTAGATACCAAGTGATAAATTCCTTAGGTGTATATAGACTAATAATAATAAAAATAAATAAATGAATAACAAGCTCTTGCCAACATCTATACCTCACCCTTTAAGCTTACTCTATAAAAATAATATAAACATTTCAGATAAATTATTTTACTTACTACCAATTAACCAGTAAAACATGGCAATTTAAGATTAAAAGAACATTTTTGTAAGAATCTGAAAATATATGTACTTTATTTTGAAATCCTGTTGTAATCAACATGGCACTCTGCATGGATACATATTGTATTCATGTGGAGTCACGGTGCAAGTATTATTAACTTTAAAGGAAGTATATTTCCTTTGAAGATTACATAGTTATTTCACAGTTACTAGTTGAAAACACAATTCGTTCCTCTCAGTCACCGAGACGGTTCGGAGCTACAGAAATAGCAGCGTGCATTGTTTGTGGCCGCCAGCTGTGAGCTGTACTACGCCTCCCTCGCCTAAATATCCGAAATGGAACCATTTGAGGAACAGGTGAGACTTGTAAAGTGCCAGTGATCTGTGTTTATGAACATATTGCGGTGTTTGTTAAATTATTGCAACTAGATTTGATTTTAACTGGTACTAAGTACTTATGTACAATTACATTAGTGCATGTTACCTATGTTCAGTTACATTAGTGCATGTTACATATGTTCAGTTACATTAGTGCATGTTACCTATGTTCAGTTACATTAGTGCATGTTACCTATGTTCAGTTACATTAGTGCAGGTTACCTATGTTCAGTTACATTAGTGCATGTTACCTATGTTCAGTTACATTAGTGCATGTTACCTACGTTCATTTACATTAGTACATGTTACATATGTTCAGTTACATTAGTGCATGTTACCTATGTTCAGTTACATTAGTGCATGTTACCTATGTTCAGTTACATTAGTGCATGTTACCTATGTTCAGTTACATTAGTGCATGTTACATATGTTCAGTTACATTAGTGCATGTTACCTATGTTCAGTTACATTAGTGCATGTTACCTATGTTCAGTTACATTAGTGCATGTTACCTATGTTCAGTTACATTAGTGTATGTTACCTATGTTCAGTCACATTAGTGCATGTTACCTTTTCAAAAGTAACAATTTCTATGAAAATTTAAAAATGTTGATGTCCAACAAAACAGTTGTGAGAGTCAATTTACGTTTTACAATATCACATACCTAGGAATATATGAAAATGGTGGTTTCATTAGAATTTATTTTCAATAGGATTGAACTGGGCCTAATTTTTTATGGCATATAATTGTTGGGGTTTATACAAATTCTAAAATTAAATTCTCTATAGTAAATTTAAAATTTATTTTTATTTTACATTTATGTGGTAATGGAGGACCTGCCATGTAATCAAGTGTATTATTGCCATGTAAAAGTGTTTGATATACAACTATCTACAAGTGGGCAAAAGTCTGGAATATATTTATTAATTTAAAAACCGTTGAAAGAAATGTAACAAAACTTTGTAGTTATGTACATATCGCTATACCAAACCTTAAGACATATTTTACTTGTTTTTCGCATAGCCAGGTGATGGCCCATTCAGGAAGTCATAAAAATTTTAAATGTAAGCCTACCTCGAGTTATACCTCATTTAAAAGGTCTTTGTTTGTAAAATACGAATCCAAACCTGAGGCCATAAAGATGACCCAGTCAGAAAATTTAGTCACTCAATGAATTTAATGTCAGGGTTGGGCAACAGTCTGGGATGTATTTATTATTTTAAAACTATTAAAAGAAAAGTAAAAAAGAAAAACTTTGCAGTTATGTACATGTCCCTATACCAAACACATGGACATATTTTATTTGTATTTTTGCATATCCAGAGCATGGCCCATGAAGGAAGTCTTAAAAATGTTAAATGTAAGCCTTCCTCGAGTTATACCTCGTTTTAAAGTTCATTTGGGTCAAAAGGATGACCCATTCACAAAATACAGCGATTTAAAGAATTTAATGTCATATTACTAATTCTTCTCAGTTATACGGCTATTTAATTAACAGTTTCAGGTGCCTGTTGCTGAGTATGTTGTTGACTGTTAACAATCGCAACAAACGACAGCATTATAAAAATAGTTATGCTATTTAAATAAGATAAAAATTAAGAAAATGTACTAAAAACACTTTTGACAGTAGTTTTACTTAAAAGAGTTTAAGAATATTATTATAATAATTTGTTACTTATTTTTTGTGAAATTTTGTTTCTCATATTCAGTTAGATAAATTATAGCTCTACGCAACAGATAATAACTATCTTACCTTAGTACTCAGAAGTGTTAGTAATATAACATTAAATTCTTTGAATCGCTGTATTTTGTGAATGGGTCATCCTTTTCACCTGAAGTTGGCACTTTTGCATTATACAATGAACTTTAAAACGAGGTAAAACTCGAGGAAGGCTTACATTTAACATTTTCAAGACTTCCTTAATGGGCCATCACCTGGCTATGCGAAAACAAGTAAAATATGCCTAAATGTTTGGTTTAGGGACGTGTACTTAACTGGAAATTTTCATTACATTTCTTTCAATGGTTTTGAAATTAATAAATATATTCCAGACTTTTGCCCAACCCTGTATATTGTTGAGTTCACTAACCTTCTATCAACCCACACTTACACTGCCAGCTTTCCCACCTATTAAAACATTAAGTATCAATATATGGGTTACAACCCTCCCACCCGTTTACGTACTTGATACACCTACCCTTACAGAAGCGTCTGTTAGTCAGGGTTTATCCACAGACAAAAAAGAAACAGAGGTCGCTTTACTATGGCCTACAGCTAACGCCTTAGTGGTAACTACTGCGTTTTCTTTTTATTATTTGGGGAGACTGAAAAGGTTCTGGCCCGGCCACCTGAATGGTAAACTGGATAGTTATGTTCTCAATATTCTAACACATACCTATCGACACACTGATCACACTTTTGGATGTGACATCTGTGTACTTATAATCTGTGATTCCTCCCACCCAATCGCATTCATACAGTGTTGTTAGCTGAAGCTAACAACGCCTTCTAATACCTAAGTGTGCACTATGACATGTATTCGAGTGTAATTAATTGTTACAGGATCTGTACCAATTAAAGAAATCTTTTGATTCAAATAATTTGTAAATGATTCTTTATATTATTCAAATGAAACATTTGTATAATTGGTTGAAAATAGGTGTCTGTCTTAAGTTAGTCAAGATAATACTTAGTGTCAAAGTTATAATAAAAACAATGTAACAAATAGTCGGAATATGTCATAATACATCATATGTGACTTGTCAACTGCGAAGACGGCACAGTCCAGACTCATCATACCATACTTTGTTACACTAAGCAGCTTGGCTCTAACAAGCGTAATCTTCTTCAATTGTTATTTTTTTGCTTCTTATAGATTACTGTTTAAGCTTTTTACAATAAGAATGAAGAAACTAAGTATTTTTATAGTGATGTACTATAACATTTATTTTATTATTTAATGTCAGTTTATGTATTAAAGAAATATATTATAAACTACTTAAATAAAAACAAGTGCAAACTATTTGGACATTAAAATTTCTCTCCACTTGTAAGATGTAAGGCATAAAAACTGTTCTGGATACGACACAAATTAAAAATTAATTAACATCCAACAAGTTTAGAACTTTTGTGATTTCAAGTAAGCCAATTCTTAAATTTCTAGCGACAATGTTCACTTATCTAGAAATATTATTAATATATTTTGGCCTTTTACAAATTTGTGTACTCAAGAAAATGGACTAAAACCTCCTCAAAAATTATGGTTTGGTGTTAGAGAGGACTCTTCATTAAATCCTCACATAATTAGGTCGTATTTCATTCCATTTAACCAATTCGAGGCAACTCATTTTTTTGCTTAAAATTGTCATTTGGGATGGTAAGGAGTTGTTTCCAACTTGGAAGAAAGGTTTCGTTTTACCTATACCCAAAACTAATAGAGTAAACTTCACATAACTTTGAAGACATCACAAACACACACCCCATGTTTGTTTTTAGCTTCGGAAGTCTAAAATGAAGTGTCTCAGGGGCAAACACATAAATATTGGGTTTGGCCAGTTGTGTGGCACATCGTTACAAGGCTATCGCCACCGGCATTTCACTTTGCGGGATCTAAAACTTGGCCTAAAAATAAATATAAAGGTATAACTGAGAAAACATTTCATGTAATTTGGTGAATTAGAAGTAACTAGATCGGTTTTGACAACACTTACCATTGACATAAATAGGATTTAATGAATCCTTCATTTATAAATATTAACAATGAGGAGGGTGTGGTAAAGGTTTAAATATGACTCGTGCATACATGAGGCATGCCTATTATACTTTATTCATCAGTAAGACACCGATCGTAGATATATTGGCGAATATGAGGGGAAAATAAGTGTAGCCATTGTTACTAGCTTAGAGCCATGTATTAATACCCCAAGAGCCAGGGCAACTGAAGGAAGTACAGATTTACGTGGAATCCGAATCAAGAAGTATTGGTCTGATTTTCAACTAATGACAAGCCTGACCCTCATCTTCCATACACAACACCCAGTCATTGAATGTCACCAAACATGGACATCCCAGACCTCTCTTGTAGTATTCTTGCTGATAGCAGCCATTCAGTGGATTCCATTTCGGTACGAAGAGGACCGATCGTAGAACATATCACCTACTATCTCCACAACACTTTGTCCCCAAGTAGCTGGGTTACAGCACTGCGCCACTAGTGCTGACTATACACTATATTTTTATTCATGTTTTTTTTATGGATAAGGTAACTAAAGCTTGTAGTGGCAACTTTAAACAAAGTGTACGTAGTAATACAATATTTACATACACTGTATATATTCAATCTTTTAAGCATTTAGTATTTTAATAACATTAGTTCATTTACATCTAGTTTAAATTTTACACTTGAGAAACACCTACTAACAACAAGTAGTCTGCCAGCACAGAAGTATGTCGGTTCTCTCCTTTGACTAATGCAAACGTCTTTTTAGATTTCAGTAAAGTTTTGGTGTGTTCTAGAATGCTTTGGATCTAGAGATATTGAACATTATATTGCTTGATATTCTCTATCATATGTAAAATATTCAATATTCTTTATTACTTGTAACGTAATTTCATTGTATTCTTATTAAGAAGACAGATATTTATATGCAACATATTATTATTTTTAAAATTCCAGAAAGTAAAATAGTATAAGTAGAAAGTTGAAATTGTTGATACACAATACTTTTAATTTTATTAAATAAACATAAACTGTTGGCCTATTTTGCTGTATCAACAATGATTTGTTGTGAGTATAGTATGAAATAAATAAAAAAGGTATTCCAGAAAACTGTCATAGTATAAACAAATAGTATTACACATAGATCCACCCACACTTGTAAACTGATTAGTAATGGTAATGTAGTTAAAATGCCTTTAATTTGTTTAAAAATTATATGAGAATTAGTTTAGGCCCCTAGCAGATAGTCTGATAAAATTCTTCAATTAAATAATAACTATTTATACATCAAGTGATATAGTTATAATAAATCAGAATTTATCAATTTAACGAACTACATTTAGAATTGCTAATTGCAAACTAACACAAATTAAACAAGTGGAATTTCTCCCCTCACAGACCAGTAGACTGGATATACACAAAGGAATTTCCATTTGATGAATTACAGATCTAACTGTGGATTGCTAGGGTCTTTTGCTTTGTTATTTTGTTGTTACTCCAGCACTTTCATATTGCACTAAAACAACATACATATTATAGGGTAAGTAGTATTACATTTAATTGCATTTATAAAAATTGCACAACGTTGTAAATTGTAAAATTATTCGTCATTTAATACGTAACTATTTCATTTTGATCCAGATTCTACAATTATATCACCAATTGTATCACTATTCCAATGTGTCCGATCTGTGGTCTTTAGTGGCCACGGCTTTGGTCCTCCTTAGCCAATCCAAGAAACACCAAACACCGTTCAAATAGTTTCTCATCGTATTGAAACAACGTGTCCGGTCTGTGGTCTATGGTGGCCATGGCATTGGTCCTCCTCAGCCAATCCAAGAATCACCAAACACCGTTGCAAATAGTTTCTCATCGTACTGAAACAACGTGTCCAGTCTGTGGTCCTTGGTGGCCATGACATTGGTCCTCCTCAGCCAATCCAAGAATCACCGAACACCGTTGCAAATACTTTCTCATCGTACTGAAAAGAACGTGTTTCATTTTTTCTGTTTAGCGTTCTCCAATGACTGCGGATAAATGTCGTGCAAAAAATGTGATGTAGATTTCAAAATGTTTGACAAATGTAAGAATACACACAACGTCCATACAACAGAGACTAGGTTCTGATTTCAATATGATATTTCAATTCAAGTTACTTTCTTTGGTGAACGGAACATTTTTCGAAAATCGAGGTTGTTTACTAGTCTGAAAAAGAAACTGGTGATGTAATAACCCAAGTATAACGCTGGAGTTCCAGTCATTAGACACTTATGAAAATGAAATGCATGCTTATCCCACCTTCAAAGCAATTCAAAATGTTTTATTTATCCTATGCACTATTCTGTCAACAGCCTAAGCAATGGTTTTCTTAAAACTGTCGAAAATATTTTCTTGAAATCGAAACAAAACATATATTATTACATTACCCTATATCAGGAAAATCCCTTCGAATAGTTTTATTCACAGATTAAAAGTAGTGTTTATCTGAGGATCGTCTTCAAATAATTAATTGAATGTGTCTGTGTACAACACACCTCCGCCCTACAACTAATGTTGATTGTTTATGTATCATACATAACTAACATAACAGAAATTACTCCAATTCCATTCCATCTGTAATTAACAAGCCGTTTCACCTGTCAACAAACCTGTCGTTCTCGTATGAATATTTCATCCATAGAGGAATCCACGCTGCACCAATTCGGGTCACAGCCTTCTAAATCGTCACACAAACTAAAGGATATACTATATCAAATATTATTTCTACAATCATTGACTGCTAACTCACTGGTGGTGAACTGAGTAGCTGCTGGTAGGTCGGGGTATATTTCAGTAATTGGTCCAAACTTTTTTGGAGCAAATAAAATTCACATAATTTTAGGGACAACTTTTATTGATTATTTAAACCTTGCAACACATCATGGCTCCTACTAATGAAAATACTTGCCCAATTTGTGTTAACATTGTACTGGATGCCGAGGATGGCGTAGGCTGTGACGGTGCCTGCCAAAGCTAGTTCCATAGTAACTATTTGGGCATGACTAAGACTGAGTACAAACGTATCTGTGCTGAAAATAAGATTAAATGGCACTGATCTCGTACAGATTGCGTACAATCCTCCGAGCAGCCCCAAAACGTAATACTTAAGCAACTTACAATACTCACATCTAAGACTGTTGATCTTGCTGACAAGGTTGATGCACTAATACCACTTCCTGCTAGGGTTGATAGCCTAGTCAGTGAATCGGAGGGGTTAAATAAGAATTTCTCTCAATTGGAAAATCGTTTGAGCGTAAATGAGTCCAAGGTGAATGCATTGGGAAAAAACTAGAAGAATATTCTTAATGTGATAGCAATGGCAACACTGAAACAATTATAGTGGAGATGAGTGATCGTGCACGTAGATCGAAGAATATCATGCGCTTTAATTTTCCGGAATCTCGGGATAAGAATGTTGATGTGAAGGTAAGACATGATAACGATCTTTTAACCCGTTTGCTTGACTCCTTCCTTCCAGAAGTGAGCAGCAATTCTCTTAAAACTGCTCGTGTTGGTAAGAAGATGCCCAACAAGATAAGGCGCCTAACAGTTGTTTTGAGCAAGGAATCTGATGTGATGACCTTTTTGTCAGGTTTCTCCACTGAGTCTGTTGGTCAGGTGGATCAACGACTTTCTACCGTCAAAGCGTCTCGAGATCGCACACCCATGGAAATGGAACTTTTTAAGTCTCTCAAATCTGAACTTGAAACTATAATCTCACAGGGAGAAAAGGGCCTTAGCATCAAATACAGAATAATATTCCCTCCATTGTCAGTAATAAAAAAACTAGTAAGCTCCATGATACACCACATACAATCAATTGCCTGTTTCAAAATGTTAATGGCCTTAAAAGTAAACTTAATGAGTTATTGCAAGTATTAGCCACCACTTCCTACGAAGTGATTGCTCTGGTTGAGACAAATCTTACGTCTGATATTCTTGATTCTGAAATGGGCTTCCAAGGGTGTACTATCTTCAGGTGCGATCGGTGAGCAGTGACTAGTGGCAAGTCTAGTGGAGGAGGTGCCTTGATTTCAGTAAATAATTCTATCTCCAGCAGCAATATTTCTTCTGTTAACCAGAACAACGAAAGTTTTTTTGTACGTATGAACATTAGCCAGGCTAGCACTGTAATTGGGTGTGTGTATATACCTCCCAATCGCCACCATTCTGTATACAGGGACTTCTGTCAGACAGTTGAAGTAGCTATTGGCTTTAATAATGACAACGTCTTACTATTAGGTGATTTCAATTTGCTTAATACAGATTGGACTGGACCACTTCGAGCTACCGATGAACCTTCACGTTGCATTATTGATCTGGCTAATTTGTATAACCTCAAACAGCTTAACAGAGTGTTTAACTTCCGTGGTGTCACACTTGATCTGTTGTTTTCATCAATTCCAGACACTGAAGTTCTTCCGGTCCCTACCTCTTTTCTTCCTGAGGACAGACCACTCTACCTTGGAGATATCTGCTGTTGTCCCTGAACCAGTACGCTTAAGTTGCATTAAGCTTGTCCAAGATTTTAAAGATTGTATCACCGTAGCTATATTTAATTAAATACAAGCTCTTCAATATCCTGTCATAGACGAATTGCGTGATAGTGAGCAGGCATTTAGCTCCTTTACCAACCAGCTGTCAATCATCATAACACAGAACACACCTATGAAGAGAGCTTTCCTAAATGGTTCTCCAGTGAATTGAAGAATCTAGTGATTAGGAAAAAAATTGCTCACAAAAGGTTTAAAACTACTGGTAGCCTCCTTGATCTGGATGTTTTTTGAAGCTTAAGAACCCTATGCAAAGCTCTGGCAGCTGAATGCTATGCTACTTATATTGGAAAATTGAAGACAGTACTTCAGTCATCATGGCATGAAATACTTCTGGTCACATATCTCCAACCTAAAAGGTGCATCCGGCTTTCCTCCTACAATGACTTGGAATGGAAGGGTGGCTCAGGATCCCAGCAAAAAGTGTGGCCTCTTGGCTGAACATTTCTCCTCAGTTTTTAGTGTTGCTTGTCCAAGTCCCATCTTTTGATTTTGCCCGAGGTGATTCTCTTTCATCGATTGAGTTATCTGCCACAGATGTCCGAAAGAAGCTTGATGAACTCAATCCATCTAAAAGTTCTCGTCCTGATGGTATACCTCCCGCTGTGTTGAAACTCTGCTCTCCCGTTCCTGCTATTCATCTGGCGATCTTATTCAATTTCCTGTTGCATTCCGGAACGTTTCCATCTGTCCTAAAACAAGGCTTTGTTGTTCCAATTTACAAGTCCGGCGATCGTTGTGGTTGATTGATTTATTGCAAGACACACGTCCAACCATGTGACCCGGGTCAGGGATAGGCAAGACACGCCCGGCAACGAGGGTTCTACTAATACCTTACTTGCAAGAGGTTCCTCAGTGTAATTACTATAAACTGAACTAAAGTATTGCTCAAAGGCACTAGCAATATCACTACCACTGTTTAATTGCATCCCATTGTACTCCATTATTAACATATTATTCTTAACTGTTTTTTTATTGCCAAAATTGCCAAATTGCCAAAACTTATTAGAGTTAGATTGAATTTTGTCCTCAATGTCATGTATGTAATTAGAGTATGAAGCTTTAATATCTTTTTTCACCAGTGATCTAACGTGTTTAAAACTTTCAATGTCTTCTTGTTTATTATACCTCTTAATTTTTTCACGTAACTTTTCTTTCAATTTTATATTAGATATTATTGTTTTTGTAAACCAAAAGGGATACTTGCATGGTTTTGAATTCTTTTTTAAGCAAGTTTTGTTAAGAACTATGTATATTTTATCATAAAAAAATATCAAGTGCCTTATTTACATCTGTAACTGAGTATAATTCATCCCAATTAATTTTAGCTATATGGTGATAAAGTTGTAGGAAGTCTGTTTTATGAAAACTATAGCCACCTTCCGCACTTGCCCGCGACCTACAAGATAAAGAAGTAGCGATAGCAAACCCCACCTCCAATGCCAGATGATAAGGATCCTCCCCCACTAATGGGTCTTGACAGCGTGTGACATTAGTGCTATCAATATTTGTAATAACTAGATCTAAGGTTTTATCTTGATAGTTACAAATATTATTTCTTAACGTTAAGTTTTGTTCATTCAAAAAAGTAAGCAATGATTTGCATAAATTATCACCCATTGATAGATCATAAAACATTCCGTATATTTGTAAATTGAAATCACCTAAAATGATAATATTACAATTATTAGTTAAATGTATTTGATGTAAGCTGTCAAAGAATGTCTGATATGTGGCAAAGTGTGACCTTGGACGAACGTAAACAACGCATATGTATAATGACCCACCTTTACTGTTTGGTATTTTTACCCACACACATTCAATTCCTACTGTGTTTATATCTAGTTTTTCTAGTCGGGTGCAAACGATGTCACTTGCCACCGCCAACAAGACCCCACCACCAATCGACAACCCTGATGCTTCCAGCGTTCGATCATTTCGAAATACATTATATGTTTCCGGAAATAACTCTGATGTACTTATACTTGAATTCAGAAAAGTTTCAGTCAATGCTAATATTTTATAATTATCTGCTAATATATTACTAAAAAATAAATTGGTTTTTGTTCTCAAGCCCCTTACATTTTGATGGTAAATATTATACATGAAACATTTCAATTTTGTTACAATTAACTAAGCAAATAAACGGCATAAACACTAGTAGACAGCTTAGAAATGAAAAACTAGAGTCATTAGATATATAATTTGCGTACGATGCGTACTTCACTTGAAAATAAATATTAAAATAAATTATGGCAAGCATATAATCATCGATAGGTCTAAATTATACAATAAATAACATGCATGCTTGTACAGAGAACATCATATATATTTAAATGGAGCTCCAATATAAAACAATATTTTATATAATAAATACTTAACGCATGCTTACAAATGAAGAAAAGATTTAATCTTAATGACAACCTTTTAAAATAATAAATAATGTAATAAATACTATTCATACATAGTATTTATTACATAGTATATAACGTATATAGTTACTAAGCTCCATAAAGCACTTTTAAACTAAACAAATGTTAGTAAAATGTAAAAATTTAAAAACAGGATTTTTCTCTATCATCCTTATTTTGCGTTGCCATTCAACACAACTTTTAAGCAGCATTTTTTTTTTTTTTAATATATGTTCTTAGAATATATGAAGAGTGAGATGATATGGTCAATTATCGTAAAAGAGATGGGTGGATGGTTAATAAGTGAAACCTATTAACAACGACCATACGTCATAAAGAGTAGCAAGTCTTTTATGATAATCTTCAGAATCGATGTAATGGTGGGCTTTGTTTTAACAATCTCCTATTCATGTACATTGCACAAGTGATAAAAAAGTTTGAAATAATTTCATACCAACATTTTTGAGTCATATAAGCTTACAGTGTACAATTAGAGAATATTACACATGGTATTCTTTAAACATTGTTTATAATCGTTATAAAACTGTAATAAAATTTTAAAAACTAAAGCTAAACAGTTGTTAAATAAATGGAAACTAGTGTATGAGTATATGGGGATTCTTGTATTATATTAAAATTATCACATTAAGAAGAAAAAAATATAAATTATTTAAATGAGTTTTAATACAACTTTACAATAGAGAGATTATGATGTTTAATGAAAGTAAATAGTGTATCATTGTCAATTATGAGACAATGATGGTGAGAGAATACAGGCATTATTTTGGATAGGTTTGTTATTACGAAAGAAATTCAAGGATTCCACATTGTCAAGAAGATGAATATCTTACAAGTTTCATGAATCACTCGAACTTTTGTCATATGTCATCTTTAAACACAGATATGCTGCAGTAAGTCTAGAACCTCTCTCGATATTATTTTACCACTGTAGAACTGTTTGCTTTAGTTGGAATTTCAAAAGTATAATGTCATATTTTCTCACAACTCGCCAGCTTTAAGTAATTCAATATATCTTAATTCCAAACAGCAATGAACCAATTTTGAATGACGTGAACAAGGAAATCCTCCAAAAACACTCTAAAATCATAACTGAAAATAATAATAATATGTATAACATTTTTTTATAAATATAAGACACACACTTTAGGACATTTAGGAAGTGATTGAAGCTAATTAAGAAACCGGTTCTTTTCAATTTAATATGCGAAACCCCGATAGTAGTTGGCGAACAGCTGATAATATTTAAATATAAATTGAACTTAATTAAAGGTCCAATTACAAATAAAACAATTTCCACGTGAGAGGAAATCTCCCTTTGCAGATCGGTAGTCGGAACTGTACAAAGGGATTTCCATTTGATGAATTACGTATATCCATTAGTAGAATTCTCTTGTGTTGTGTTTAATGTTCGGGTCTAGCTGTAACTTCACAAAGTATCATACTGCCAGCTATATATTACTAATAGAATTATGTAGAACTTAACATTAATTTATGTTGACAAATTTAAACTATGTATTTACAAAAGAAAAAATGAAAAACTTAATAACATATTGAATTGTTTTAAAATAATTAACTAAAAATAATATTATAACTAATTAAATAAATTAAAACTCAAAGTAAAATATGTACGAACTGGGATACAGTTAATCCTAAATGGCTTTGTATCTCATTAGTATTTGAAAAACTAGAGTTTATGTTATATTTTATTTACTAAGACCATTTTAATATAATATAATTTAATTTAATACTGTAAACATATTTATGTCGGTAGTGAGGTTGATTAAAGTTCAGTTTCACAAGCTAATCTTAGATCCTAGATAGATCCCAATCAAAGTTACAAAACATTTTAGAGTGATCAGCTGATATCCACCGGCTGTTCATTTGTCATTATAACTACTTTGTCCTTAACGACACTCTATACGGAACAGTAGGTCTTAGTTTTTAACAACGAGTAGATTTAGTCATCTGCACTCACTTAAATCCATATTCGCTCGTATCTTGATTGATGTCTAAAGAATAAATAAATAAGATACAAAAATACTTAATTTTTTGTATCTTTTATTTTTGTATCTTAACAAAGTGCAGGAGTATATATTGAAAAATATAAAAAATCTAAAATCAACAAAATAACCAGAATATTTGTTGGTAAAATTTACTAATAATTTTAATTTAAAATGAGTTATACCAAAATATATAATCATAGGCCATCATTTGAGCAATTACAAAATATACTAACTGTACAAAAAATTACATTGGTTTATCATTTAAATGTTTAGATACTTTAAAAAAGCAGCTTCTTTCCACATTATTACATAAAAATAATTCTTGTTAGCATACAAAACAAAGTCAAGTTTTGTTTTTATACTGCAGTGTTACAGATCATAAAGTTTACATAAATATGTAACAACATAATCTGAATAGGTAGAATATTTCATTTGAATGATACATGACCTTTTGAAATGGAGAAATGTAAGGTAAAAACAGACAATTACACATGAGTTTAGCAACGAGTGATGAAATATGGAGGTAACTAACGGCCAGAATGGGGTTTTTCATGTAAAATACTTGAAATACAACCACAATGTTTAAACATGATGGTTTATTTAATGTTCTAGTGAGTATGGGAGTAAGGTAAATTCAAACTCTCTCTGTTTACAATTATTTTGTTGATTGTCACAATGCATGACTGAATAAGTTAATTGTTTAGATTTAAAATATTATATTAAATTAGGTATATTTAATAGTGAATCGCATATTATAATAATACTTAATAGTTTTCATACAACTTATTGTGTATAACTTATAACTTACTTATAAATTTCATACAACTACAATAATTTTCATATAACTTATTGTGATTTAATTTAAATAAATGTGTAGATCAATTATATTTATACACATCTCTATTGCAGTTAATACTAGAGTAAATCTGTAGAAGTAATAATTACAACATCAAACCTTCGTAACTTGAAGGTGGGACCGATAAGAGTGCTGCACAGAGAATGGAGCACAAACTACTTTACACTCATTCAACGTACTGATGGACACGTCTCTTATTTTATTATTATCTGTGTAATGACGTATATCGTGGTTATAAATTGATTCCAAAGCCTTGTATTTCACTGTGAATTTATCAGCTGAAATAAAATATTTGATGGAGCAAAAGATCCCGTAAATGTTTATACTATAATCTATACACATAAATAAAACCCAAACGTTAAACTTACATTTGTTTAAAAGTGCAGTATTTCGTAGTAAATTCAATAACTGTCATGTAAATCTAGTCGCCATTTATATCAATAACTATCATGTAAATCTAGTCGCCATTTATATCAATAACTATCATGTAAGTCTAGTCGCCATTTATATTGTCGGCACAGGTGGCGCAGTGCTGTAAGTCAGCTTCTTGGGAACAAAGTGTTTGGGAGATTGAAGGCGATAGGTTGGATGCTTAATCCTCTTAATACCGACATAGTGTCCGCTTGGTGGTTGCTATCGGCGTGGACACTACTAGAGAAGTCAGGGGTGTCCATGTTGGGTGGTAATCATTGTGCGGATGTTGTGTGGGGGAGATAACTGAGTATAAGGCTTGTCAATTAGCTGAAAATCAGACCAGCAATACGTGGTTCGGATTCCACGTAAAGCTGTAGGTCCCTTAGTTGCCCTGGCTGTTGGGCTATTGATAAATTGTCCTTTCTGAGGAACAGTTGAACTCAGTTAGTAACCAGACTACACTCATCCACACTCATCCTACACTCATATAACCATTAATATTCGCCTTAAAATACCAACAACGTTGTGTCGGCGTCTCATATGTAAGAATGTAAGAAATGTAAGAATGAAGAAAGAATATCAATAAACGTAGTGGCTTACGTAGTTAGTTTAAATTTATCATAAGGATATAATTTAAATTAATATTTCCTAAATCATTTGTAATTTATTTTTTATATCCACATGACTCAATTGATGTGTTTGAATATGATGTATTTTCAGATTAAAAAAATGTTTATTACACACAAACATTTAAATTATAAAACACCAAAAACAGTTAGTGAGGTTTATAATACAAAGTCATCTATTAGGCCTGAAATTATTAAACACGATTACAAAATTATCTTTCCGTACTCAACAATAGAGGGGGTAACCGTATAGAGGGGGTAAATTAAGAATTGTATAACCAGTCTATGCTGCAATATTAAACGTCTACTTATAAACGTAATTAATGAATTAATATACAATTTTTTCTGATAACCGGGTTATTTAAGAATCCAAATGCTCTCCCTCAGCTTGGGAAAATTGCTTATAAGAATTTTCCGAGCAGATAGGAACATTACCTCGTCCACACCCATGGGGACAGCCGTGACTGGGGGCTCTCTGACACAATTGACTAAGTTATGGTTCGTCCCTCTCGACTTAACCATTAAATAGTTGACGAGATCAACAAAGTTACTGGCTTTTAGTTTGTAATACGAGCAGCTTTTATCCTACAAAAGTGATTTATTATTGGTTTCTTCTTCATTACACAGTAAGTAAACAAGTTTAAATGGAATTATTTATACAATCTTGCGCTAACCTCACTATAATAAATAAAAACTAATTTGAAATGCGTGATCTAATTATTATGAATACTGTCCAATAACTTTCATTGTAGCTACTCAGGCTTTTTATGATAAATGTTAACGAATTAGTAATGTTAATGTAGGACAAAATGTATACACAACGTTGTTACGTTATTTAGAGTAAAAACGAATTTCAATTCCTAAGAAATATTGCGTTGATAGTAGTCCTAAGATTGATAGTAATAATAATGTTATTATGATAATAATATAAACCCTCATCACTACAGATACATTTTAGCAAAGACATTTACACCAAGCTTTGTAAAATACGTCTCTAGTAATGCAAAGAAACGGGTTGTTTCATGAACATGCAAAATAAATGATTTGGCCTGTTATGTATTGAGAAGAGAAGAATTTAGGCTGAAGTAAATTTTAAAAATGAACCCTGAAAGGAAGCACCTCCCTAGAAGACCGAAGCAGAGATGGTGTGTGTAAGTAAATGTAATTAGAAGAAATTGGAGCAGCAGAAGATGACGCAGAGGACCAATAAAGATGGAGGAGATACGTTGGTGGAGCTAAATATCTACGTGGATAGAAATGGCTATGGGAGTAAGTGATCATAAATATGATGGAAATAATTAGTATTTGAGGAATGAAAAAATAATTTTAGCATACAGTTTAGCTATTGGAAATATATTTCGAATGATCCATGGCGACTAGAAGATGAACAGCCCAACAGCTAGCTTGCTCATTTGAAAATTGAAGGATGTAATTCTTTGTAAGTTCAATAAGTGTTTCCATGTATTAATATTTTTGGAATAGATGTTATTATCTAAAGTCGACTTTTATAGGCTTAGCTACCCCGAAAAACACTCATCCTGCTAGTTACCGATACAAGTGAGGTTGTCAGGCAGAGGCTAGGATCACGGAGTAGAGATATTATTTAGTATAGTTATCTAGTTGCCACTGTTTTAGTCATGTTAAATACGAATATTTAATTTAAATAATAACATTTTGCCGGAGTGGTGGCTCAGTGGCAAAGGCTTCGGACTGCGGAGGGCAAGGTCAAAGGTTCGAATCCCCACTGAGCCAACGGTCGGTACTTCACTCGTTGAATAAAGTTCACGCACAGGCCTGAAGGCCCATGTGAACTGGCGACTGAAGTTTTTATTGAAATAAAAAAAAAAATCATTTAGCTATGTCACTAAGATATAAGGTGTCTAATAAACATTAATTATCTTCCAGTCAGAAGTGATTTGGATTTACATAGATTCTTTCTCAGTGTGACTTCGTGTTCGATTTTGCTAGATGGGTCAAATAGATGATAGCAAAATGTCAAATAAGTGTTGTATTGGACAGCAAATTGATAGGTATTTTTGCTTAGAACTAGTAATATACACAGTTAAATTAACCACGAGAGAGAGACAATTAAATAACACAGTAACCAATTAAAATGATGAATTTTAAACTTATGATTTGGTTTATATCATTAAATAAGTATTTTGAAGTTAATTGGTTGGGGATTTCTAACGCTTCAAATGTTGCAAAAATTAAACACAAGATGTTTACGCGTATGAAGAATTCCTGTGCACCCATATATTGCCCTTAACTATACTTATCCTTATTTTAAGAGTGCTCCTCTATTTCTTACTTGGAACAAGTAACCACCCTCTTTTGCATATACAGGGTGTCTTTTTTAAGTGGGCCATCATTTTGATCTTGAAAACCATAAGTCTGACAAATAACTGGAATTGGGGAACCTTACATTGCCTTTAAAGACAATTAAAAATACATATTTAAAATAAAAAATAAACTGCCACTATTTTCCAATATGGCAGTCAACTTAGTTTTTTTCTTACTGAACACCTTGTACTTTATGATTGTTTTGGATATAAATAGTCATTTAAAGACTTTTTTATTCTTGACGATTTTTTTTTATTTTGCTTAAAAACGTAGATATGAGAACTAAAATTTTCAGATTCCTTTTGGAGCTTACCATTAAGATAACAAATCAATTAATATACAATAAAAAACTATTAGAAAATGTATGCCTGGCTATTCTTTTTTCGCAATTTAACAGCATAGTATATTTAAGTTATAAAACACAGCAATTGTGATAATTATGTCATTATTTTGTCACAGATAAATTCATGTTGGCAGCACTATTATGATTATCAACTGTTTAAGTCAATGTATAATACATCTTTCGATCTATATTGGATGTTGACTTAAACAGCTGATAATCATAACAGTGCTGCCAACACCAATTTAGCTGTGGCAAGATAGTAACATTGATAATTCAATTTATGTGTGTTATAATTTTAAAAAAATATCCTATTAAACTGTGAAAAAAGAATAGCTAGGCATACGTTTGACAAAGATAAGGTGTAATATTTTCAGATAAAATATTTTTGTTGAATACTAAACAAGTTGTTATTTTAATGTTAAGCTCCGTAAGGAATCTGACATTTTTAGCACTCATACCCTACCTAACGTTTTTAAGCAAATATCGAAAAACTGCCAAGAGTTAAACATGTTTTACTATTTATGTCTAAAAGAATCATAAAATACAAGGTGTTTCATAATAAAAAAACAAAGTTGACCACCGTATTGAAAAATGGCGGCCTTTTTATAAAATATCAAATATGTACTTTTAACTGTCTCCAAAAATAAGGTAAGGTTCCCCATTACCCTTACCAACACAACTGAACATGTATGGGTAGGAGGGTCAACACGACTCTTTGAGTATGGGTTGGTGGGCGTGTCATTAGCACCTTGGATCGGGAGGACAAAAGCAATGTACGTGTATCGGTGGGTGGTACGATTAAGACCAATGTATGTTTATAGGTGGTTGTATATGTAGGTGGGCTTGTTAAAACCAGAGGATATCAAATCACCTTATGTAAATGGGTGGGATGAGTGAGTCTTCAACGAATTATATGATTAGGTGGGTAATCAACTACTTACTAATGTGGGTGTGTCGGCCATTCATGACGTACATATATGATGAGACATCAACGATATAATTGTGTGGATAGTGGTGGGCCATCAATGATATATGGGTGTGGCGGCCATTTAACGACGTACATATATGATGAGACATCAACGATATACTTGTGTGGATAGTGGTGGGTCATCAATGATATATGGGTGTGTCGGCCATTAACGACGTACATATTTGATGAGACATCAACGATATACTTGTGTGGATAGTGGTGGGTCATCAATGATATATGGGTGTGTCGGCCATTTAACGACGTACATTTATGATGAGACATCAACGATATACTTGTGTGGATAGTGGTGGGTCATCAATGATATATGTGGGTGTGTCGGCCATTAACGACGTACATATATGATGAGACATCAACGATATACTTTTGTGGATAGTGGTGGGTCATCAATGATATATGTGGGTGTGTCGGCCATTAACGACGTACATATATGATGAGACATCAACGATATACTTGTGTGGATAGTGGTGGGCCATCAATGATATATGGGTGTGTCGGCCATTTAATGACGTACATATATGATGAGACATCAACGATATACTTGTTTGGATAGTTGTGGGTCATCAATGATATATGTGGGTGTGTCGGCCATTAACTACGTACATATATGATGAGACGGTGTACTTGTGTGGATAGTGGTGGGTCATCAATGATATATGTGGGTGTGTTGGCCATTAACGACGTACATATATGATGAGACAACAACGATATACTTGTGTGGATAGTGGTGGGTCATCAATGTTATATGTGGGTGTGTCGGCCATTAACGACGTACATATATGATGAGACATCAAAGGTGTACTTGTGTGGATAGTAGTGGGTCATCAATGATATATGGGTGTGTCGGCCATTAACGACGTACATATATGATGAGATGGTGTACTTGTGTGGATAGTGGTGGGTCATCAATGATATATGTGGGTGTGTCGGCCATTAACGACGTACATATATGATGAGATGGTGTACTTGTGAGGATAGTGGTGGGTCATCAATGATATATGTGGGTGTGTCAGTCAGTAACGACGTACATATATGATGAGATGGTGTACTTGTGAGGATAGTGGTGGGTCATCAATGATATATGTGGGTGTGTCGGCCATTAACGACGTACATATATGATGAGACATCAACGATATACTTGTGTGGATAGTGGTGGGTCATCAATGATATATGTGGGTGTGTCAGCCAGTAACGACGTACATATATGATAAGACATCAACGATATACTTGTGTGGATAGTGGTGGGTCATCAATGATATATGGGTGTGTCGGCCATTAACGACGTACATATATGATGAGATGGTGTACTTGTGTGGATAGTGGTGGGTCATCAATGATATATGTGGGTGTGTCGGCCATTAATGACGTACATATATGAGGAGATGGTGTACTTGTGAGGATAGTGGTGGGTCATCAATGATATATGTGTGTGTGTCAGCCAGTAACGACGTACATATATGATGAGATGGTGTACTTGTGAGGATAGTGGTGGGTCATCAATGATATATGTGGGTGTGTCAGCCAGTAACGACGTACATATATGATGAGATGGTGTACTTGTGTAGATAGTGGTGGGTCATCAATGATATATGTGGATGTGTCGGCCAATAACGACGTACATATATGATGAGATGGTGTACTTGTGTGGATAGTGGTGGGTCATCAATGATATATGTGGGTGTGTCAGCCAGTAACGACGTACATATATGATGAGATGGTGTACTTGTGTGGATAGTGGTGGATCATCAATGATATATGTGGGTGTGTCGGCCATTAACGACGTACATATATGATGAGACGATGTACTTGTGTGGATAGTGGTGGGTCATCAATGATATATGGGTGTGAGTGATTGGGCCGGCATATTGGAGTAGTCACTCGACAGTATATATCTTACCAATAAACAAATTCCCAATTATATTTTGTTATCAATAGATAAAGTAAAATAGTCTATCATAAAATGCAGACTTAGATCAGTTTTGTGATTTGTAAAAGTTTTTAAGATTTATTTAACAGTATAGCATTGAAGCATGCACACGCATTTCGAACATTGATTTTAAACAATTGCGTTGAATTACTCAAATAATTTCATATTTACTTAAATCAGAAGTTAAAAACTTAACATCAAAATTACGCAGGACTGATAAATTGTATAGTTTAAAATAATTAATTACTGTCAGCAGTTCTTTTATAAAGAAAACAAATAAACAATATTAGAGGTAGATTTGGAAATATGTGGCATTGTTTTATTTAAATATGAAAACAAAGTAGTGTATTGAGTGTTTTAATTTATATTAAGTTCAATCAACAATATATCTATTAATTACTTCTGTTAAAGAGATAATTTGTATAACTGGTAACTTTATCTTGAGTGCCAGCTCAGCTATCCAACAGACATCCCCAGTTGGCAGGCGTACAATTCCCAGACGGGTTACACTGTCCTTACGTCACGACTAAATGAAACATTTCGGTGATTTACAAGATCACATACGAGAATGTTACATGTCCAAATGAATGTGATTATGAAAATATACTGTATAATGTTAACAGATAAAAGTTTAGTTAGAGGAAAATTTACAATACCTTTCCTTGACAAATATTTTATTTTATTGTTTATCCGTTAATATAAAAGGAGAGGTCATTGTTCTATAGTGTTTCTTACATAGTATATTTTCGTTTTATATGAATCGAATCTCAAGATATCATATATTTACGTTTCTTTGTGTATCCACAGAAATTACTCAAACTATTCATAGTAAAGACTTGTACAACAAGGATTTATGCAGCATACCTTCATTATTGAACCATTTTTAACAGGAATGAAGTATCTAATTTCATCTATCTTCTAATTAGTCTGGAACATATTAATTAATGGTTATACCTTTACACAGGCGACAAAGTAAAGAAGAGTTAGCCTTGCTTCAACTACAAAAAAATTATCAGAAAAATCCCAGAGTATGTTAACTAATTTTATAAGTATAATATGAGATGAATATGAACATAAGTAAGAAAAAGTAATAAGCGTTTATGTCTGTAGAATGAAACTTAAATATATATATATATACTATTTTTTATATATTCAATAGAAATATTTAAGCATTTTATTTATTACTGTAAAAAAAATTCATTAATAATTATTAATAGAAAAAATAAGTTTGTGCAAAAGAAGAGTTAACACTTGATACATTGAAAAATAGTTATGTAGGTTAACTGTTCAATTTTAAGTGGATGTGTTTGCGCTAAATATTCAGTTATGCACAGACACCAATATAGTAAGCGTATATTTTTGGACAAAGTATTGGTTGTTATAATACATTTACTAAATCTTCCGACTTGACTTCAGAGAAAATTTGCAGCAAGGGTTGAAACTACAGGGATAGAAGGTGAGAAACGGTTCGACTAATGGCATAACGTTATTGGCCAGTCATAACAATAACAATAACATGGCTGTCATTTTTCAGTTCTTTACCTGTACGTTTCTGATGACTTGTTTGAATATACGAATATTATTGTAATTAGTAATTGTATGCTCAAGGACATTCTTATTACTCGTGTCTTATACATGTTTGTTAGTATAATGTATATTGGTTAAGAGCTCTCTTGACAACGCCGTGCGTCAGAGCTTCACTCAAACGCCACTAACCGCGCTCATGTAAGTCGAGACATCAACTAAATCGACCATAGTAAAATCAAAATTTAACTCAAACTGTTAAGCTTCAACACTTACAGTAAACATAATACTATTATATCCCAAATTATTTTTAAAATTCGAAATTTTTTTAAAGAGTTTTTTAAAGACTATTTCTATATAAAATTTAAAATCATTAAAATAATAAACCAAATTGATATTACTTATAAATACCAGTCGATGGTATGCTTTCGTAAATGTAGCTTTTGCTAATGCGTAATTTTTACTAAGCTGATATACAGTATATTTATACTCTTACTTAAATCTTAAATAAATAATTTAAGAATAAATATACCGTAAATATTCTCTTCGCCTTAACTTTCACCGTCACTAAACATAAAAAAATATAAATACCAACTCCAACATATTTTTCAATTATTTACGTTTGAACTATTCGTAAAATATAAAAATGTATTTTTAATATTCCCAGGACAGGAAAATGTCCTAAATTAATTTAATTCAGAACATGTATTTTCACTTTTGGTAAATCTTTACTTTATACTTTGTATTTATATTTTTTCAAAACATACAAAAATATAAATACCGACTCCAACATATTTTTCAATTATTTACGTTTAAACTGTTCGTTTGAATCGTACGTTAAAACTGGGAATATAATTTAATTTTTATATTCCCAGGACAGGAAAATGTCCTAAATTCAGGACATATATTTTCACTTTTGGTAAATCTGTTCTATACACTTTGATATAAAATGTAACCCATACAGTCTTTAACTTAATGGGTCGAGGTTGTACCTGTAATCTAGAGTGGTTTATACTATTTTATTTGGTTTATGTTTTTATTCTCACTTATTTGTCTGTGTATTTTTGTACAACCAGTTACATTACATGCTACTCTTGTAATGCTCTGCTACTGAACATCTGTATACTCTGCCAAATCCTGTTTATCCATATATCGAAGAATGGTATTGACCCACCCACCCATCCAGACATGTGTCTGGGTATTTCATTGTACCGGTAAAGGTGGGTTGGTGGGTCAATAGCGTGCATGTATGATTTTTGAGTTGGTCAATACCTTTGATCGTGCAGAATGGGTGGGGATAGTTTGTAGAGTATGTTAAAAATAATAAACCTAACTAAAGTTGTACTAACCTTTACTATGTAAAGTAGTAAAGGTAAATTTTCAAGTTGTATGAATGTAGTTTTGTATCGTCGTTCATTTTCAAGCGCTGTAAATAAAATAAGTAATATTATTACAGTTAAAAAGTTAAATAAAATATTGCATAATATAAAGAACTACAAACTCAAAGGGAAGTTGTGTTTCCAGCCGGAAATGGAGCTGATCATTGTTACAACACACAATACAATCAGTTGGCCGGAAATGTCCTGGGGATCAGGCAGATTGACCTGATTAAAACATCAATGTAAATCTTTTTGGTTTAGGAGATAACTCGGCTGGCAAGGGTTTGTCTGCAAATGGTATAATTGTTGTTAGTTTAATTGAGTGAGAGGCAGGGCTTAATTTAAATATTGCATAATTGTTAAGCATATTGTACAGTATATATTTAAATATTGCATAATTATTAAGCATATTGTACAGTATATATTCGTGTATGTTCAAAAGTCCGTGTAAAACTTAAAAGGAAAATGATTGGAGAATTATGACTTGGGAAGAAAATTGGATAAATGTTATCTTGAGAAGAATGCCATTCACAAAAGAAGTAACTTCTGCTGCTGGGTGCAAACAGCCAAGATGTTTTTCAAGCACACAAAGACCATTGTATGGAGCGTGTTGTTCCAACTGAGCAAACATTTTTGTGACAGCTGTGTTTGGTCTAAGCCTTCAATTCCAAAAACACTGTACTTTTTAAGAAATAATACTGAACAATTTAAAGACCTGAAATTAATTAAAACAAATATACTTTTTACAGATATATGGAAATATATATTTTTCACGTTGGTTAAAACATATCTAAATGGTTTTTATGCCTGTATTACTTCCGAATTTACAATTATTGTCTTTTATTACTTATTTATTAGTTTTATATTTTCTTTTAATAGTTTTGTCAAATGCTTACGACGTATGATACATAAATATGTGTCAGTTAGTATATTATTCTCTTATCAACTGTAGTCTAAAGACATATTAGTACATAAGAAATCTATAATCTTCGAATTTATGATAATTCAAATAAAGCATAACTATGATATTAGCCATTGACTATAAAAAAATGTATAGTATTTTAAAAGTAAATGAACTAATACTAAACAGACATCTGGAATTTCGAATTTACTATCATTGTATTTACTAGTTTGATTACATCGATGATTTTGAGATTTTTAAATACAAATAAATTGTTGAGTGGAGAAGATTTATTACTCTGAGACGAAGAATCAGACTATCAAGTATAACTTCCAAGTTCGAGTCCATAATTGAATAATAATCCATCATCACCACTGTACGTGTATGGATCGGTGGGTGGGATATTACCACTGTATGTGTATGGATGGGTGGATGGGTCATCACCATGTAACAGATTTAATATTACTGTTGTCGATGTATGCAGATTTAAATATACCTTTTCAACAGGTTAACTGCCAAAAATGCTTATTTCGGAACCAAAATGAAATCAGATTGTGAGACGAACCCATGGAAATCAGGCCAGAGTTTCAGTTGGCTGCATGAGAAAATTAGTACTAGTAGTTATTCTGAAACGTTATTTGTTATGAATAGTATATTGAGAGCTTTTAAATAAATATTAACATAGTATCTTAATATTGACCCGCCCGAAAAGAAAAGAAGGTTCCTGTTGTCAATGTTAGTGGTATTGACCCACCCATCCGCCCATACACGTACGGAGGTATTGACCCACCCATCCGCCCATACACGTACGGAGGTATAAATTTATTCAGGGTGTATATTGGTATTGTATATTGGTATTGACCCACCCACCCACCCACCCATACACGTCGTACAGTGGTATAACCCACCCGCCCACCCATACACGTACGGTGGTATTGACCCACCCATCCGCCCATACACGTACGGAGGTATAAATTTATTCAGGGTGTATATTGGTATTGTATATTGGTATTGACCCACCCACCCACCCATACACGTCGTACAGTGGTATAACCCATCCGCCCACCCATACACGTACAGTGGTATTGACCCACCCGCCCACCCATACACGTACAGTGGTATTGACCTACCCGCCCACCCATACACGTACAGTGGTATTGACCGACCCGCCCACCAATACACGTACAGTGGTATTGACCCACCCGCCCACCCATATACGTACAGTGGTCAATACCACCGTACGTGTATGGGTTGGCGGGTGGGTCAATACCACCGTACGTGTATGGGTGGGCGGGTGGGTCAATACCACTGTAAAGAATTAGTTTAGTATAATTATAGCTGCCATTGGTATTTTGTACATTTACCTAATGAAATATAATATCAGGAAACAATGCAATGTATTATAAGAGAAGAATAAAAAGAAAATAAATAGTTAAGGACAACGTTAAAGAAAACATTTCAGTAATACACGCCAGGTTTAGAACACAGACAAAAACCTCCCATTTGTTACTTCCCTCGGTTGTGTTTTATTGGATTTTCTTTATTCCATCTAATAGTATACTTATTCACGAAATTTATAATGTAGCTGGATTCCTCGTACTAAATCTAGTTTTGATCAAGCCGAACAGTGTCGTATTTAGTGCATGTAGGGGTTTCGGCAGCAGAGGGGAACTATTCCACCACTGAGCTGCTTTACCTTACTGTCATTACTTTACTTCCGCGTTCAAGTGTGTAACTTCCGCAAAAGTGTTAAGTTGAAAAAAAAAGAAAAAAACTGTTATGAACAGCCAAGTATTTTTAATTGCCAGTTATTGTTTACGTTATTATTCATTATGCTTTCACCACTCAATTGATTTCCCTTGTGCAGGTGCATATAGTAGGTCGCTTGTATACTTTCAATATGGAAACTGAATAAAATTGTCATAACAGCTGATATATATCGATACAATAAAGCTGACACAATAAAAAAAATACACGTAATAATAAACAATGTTTTGATACGGTGAATTTGAAGTCTTAAGTAGTCAAAAACTCAAACAAATCCTATTCACAAACTATTTACTAGTAAAAATCTGATTACTCTGCATCCAACACGTATATTTATATTAATATTAATATTTATTTTTATTTATATATATTTATTAATATATATTTATAATATATTAATAAATATATATTAAATAAATATAATATATATTTATATTAAATATATATTATATATATTTAAGAAACGTTCTATTGAAAACGGTTCTTAATAAAAACTAACGGACCAACACATAGCTATATATGTTGATTTAAGGCTTATTCAGGTTCTCTTCCACATGAAAATTAAAACAATTATTTTTTGTAATGTTTAATACTTTAAACCGTTTAGGGGAAATTATAGCATCTTTAAATAATTTATCGTCTTCAAAATAATTTTAAGACATTTAACTATATCAAGCTGCTAGACATTGTGTTCTGCTGCGATATATGACGTTCTTCTCAACTTAAATGTAAGGTGATCCTCATGCCAGAAGTGATGACATATGAACATAGTCAGTTTTAACTAACCTTGTCCCATATATTCGGGGTTCTTTTAATAAACATTTTATTTCAATTGTTTATATATCGACTACTCCCTATCACATTCTCTTGTTTACGTTGTAAAAAATCACTTTACAAATGTTGCATTATTTTCAAACCAATGGAAACGTGTCGTGCCATCTCGTCCCGGTGCCATTTCGTCCCGGTGCCACCTCGTCCCGTTTGCACGACACACGAGGGTGAGGGTTATCTCTACCTGCCCACTAGTGCTATTTCGTCCCACCACCTATGATTGACAGTATGACGGGTCTATAATAACTTAAACTAAATAATATACTCAATAGCTACTGCGTTCCTCAGGACTTCTATGATGCTATAAATGAGAATGCTATGACAAGTTCAGCCAATCTTCACGTTACTAGAAAGGGTTGATTAAAAACACAATCCAAATCTGGCAACTAAAAAAGTGGCCTTTCAGCCTTGTCAGGTGTTGAGTCTCTTTACAAATATATACAGTGTGTACAATGTATGCAGCAGCTCATGTCCTTTCTTGTTCCTCCTTGATCCATTTTTACGATGTAAGAGACGTTCCTCAAAAACTTATTAATTTCACCTGTCTTCTTCAAATGTTCAGTGGCTCTTTAGAGTCTATTGTCCATGACAATATACTTTTTTCTCATCTTCAAACTTTCTAAATTTAGGTCAATCCTGATTATTTTAGTGTCAGAATATTCTGCTTCTATGTTTAACGTCATGATTAGATTTTTTATTCGAGGGTGTGGTTTCCCAACAATTCCATTGAAGCGATTGTTCCATCCTTCCACATCATTGTTGGTACGATATCGCCTGCCGGTACAATTCCATGTTTCAATTGGTAAATGAGTGTTTTATAACCACTGGTCAACAAAATAGTCAAAAAACTCATTGAACTTTTTCATGTCCTACAGCAATACTGTGGACGTGTAGCCAGCCTTGCTCAACAGCTGTCGACTTTAAAAAGGCCAGAGCAGCGAACATTCTCACGGAGTCTCGTATTTCCTGCCGTGTGGTGTAATAGTTGGCCAACCCAAGATTTTGTACTTTCCTCCAAATACACTGAGAGAAATGAAAAAAAAACACCCATGAAATTCTGCAACATGAAATATACTGTTGATTGCTTCGATCACTGCAGCTTCGAAATATGCGTTCACTGCCTCAGGAGAACAGTCTGGAATCACCCAAAGAATGGCGTTAAAGAGACGAATATAAGTTGCCTTTCTTTTGTCATGAAGTAATGCGAACACTACGGGGGTTACGTTCGTTTCCTCCACAGTGCTTCCTAAATCTACATGGATGGTGTACAACTGCGAAAATTGTATGCTTACACTCTTGAAGGTGCCAGCTATGAAAAACATTTTGTGTTCTTTCCAAGCAGTTTTTCCAGTGGAACAGGAAAATATAAGTATGCGCTCACCATCACAGTCGTCAGCCAGCAGGAAATTAGTTCCATCTGATATCTTCAAAGTTTCTGAGTCCAGCTCAACGTCATGTACACTGTACGTATATGGGTGGGCCAGTACCACTATACGTGTACGGGTGGGCCAATACCACTGTACGTGTATGGGTGGGCCAGTACCACTGTACGTGTATGGGTAGGCGGGTGGGTCAATACCACTGTACGTATGGGTAGGCGGGTGGGTCAATACCACTGTACGTATGTGGGTAGGCGGGTGTATGGGTGTATGTATGACTGCCGTTTCAAAGTGTCGTACATTTAATCAATGTAGACACCATATCAACAAAATATTTTTGGATTCAGCCTGAACTCCCTGAGCATCCCTTCGCTGTCTGTGCAGAGTAGACTTGCAGTTGTATAATTTAGCAATTTTAGTGACTAGTTCAAATCCGGATTGCAGAAGAGGATTGAATTCTTCGCCAAAAATCTGAAACAAGAAGGCTTTAGGCTAATTAAACTTTCAAAAGTCACCTTGGGATTCCATCCCTACGGTCCCTTATTGTTATTGATATTCCTTGATTGGTGTATACAGATTTTATACATTACTAGCTGTACCCGCCCGCTTCGCCGGTCATAATATTGAGTTTGATTTAGAACCTAATAGCTGAAAGAATTCGAGCATTTTTGCTTCTTCTAACAATATTAGATTTTTTAGGAGGCATGTCATAAAAAGTAAACTGCAAACAAATAATTATTTATTTTTTATTTTCACGTTTCACCACATGTTTTAATTACCGAGGAAAAAAGGTAAACACCAAATACAGATCACCTGATCAAGTAAAAGTAGTGTGTGCTACACACTCTTTTTTCTCAAATGTAGAACTGCAATAAATCAAAACATATACAGTACTGTTGTTGTGAGAACTTCAATCTGCTTATGGCATGTGAAACTACATTAAACCACACAGTCATATGTTTTTTTTTAAACAATTCAGATTCTCCATTTGAATAACATGGGATCTTTAGGAGCCCGTGGGGCGAGAACCTGTGGACGGATCTGCATCAAACTTCACAGAAACCATCTCGGGAGTATACAGGACAACATCCTAAGGTTTCATGGCTATTGGTTGGATGGTTTGGCAGTGCATAAACTTCAAATATATATACAAACATTCTCTTTTATAAATATAGAAGAAAAATGAACCCAGCGGACGTTGTCTCGCCTTTAATTTTTCATTGACATACCAAAATAAAGCAATAAAAAGAATTATAGAAAAAAACCATGCTACACTCTCAAGGTGATATGTAGAACTACAATAAATCAAAACATATACAGTACTGTTGTTGCGAGAACTTCAATCTGCTTATGGCATGTGAAACTACATTAAACCACACAGTCATATGTTTTTTGTAAACAATTCAGATTCTCCATTTGAATAACATGGGATCTTTAGGAGCCCGTGGGGTGGGACCCTGTGGACAGATCTGGGTCAAACTTCACAGAAACCATCTCGGGAATATACAGAACAACATCCTAAAGTTTCATGGCGATCGGTTGGATGGTTTGGCAGTGCATAAACTTCAAACATATATATATATATATATATATATATATATATATATATATATATATATATATATAAATATATATACAAACATCCTCTTTTATAAATATAGACTAGCTGAACCCGGCGGACGCTGTCTCGCCTTTCATTTTTCATTGACATACCAAAATAAAGCAATAAAAAGAATTATAGAAAAAACCATTAATTATTAAATGAGTACAAGAGGGTAAACAATATTTTTGGTCTTCTTATTTGGTGTATAAATGTAAAGGTTTTTTGTAGTGTGTGCTACACTCTCAAGGTGAAATTTAGAACTACAATAAATCAAAACATATACAGTACTGTTGTTGTGAGAACTACAATCTGCTTATGGCATGTGAAACTACATTAAACCGCACAGTCATATGTTTTATGTAAACAATTCAGATTCTCCATTTGAATAACATGGGATCTTTAGGAGCCCGTGGGGCGAAACTTTGTGGATGGATCTGCATCAAACTTCACAGAAACCATCTTGGGAGTATACAGGACAACATCTTAAAGTTTCATGGCGATCGGTTGGATGGTTTGGCAGCGCATAGACTTCAAATATACAAACATCCTCTTTTATAAATATAGATACAAACATCCTCTTTTATAAATATAGAAGAGGCCTATAGGTTGCATATAAACTTGATTATCTTTCTATACAATTTTTGTTAATCAATTTGACATGTATCCATCCATACATTCAGAAACCCCTCATGTATTATTTACCCGTACGGAGGACGGGTATCCAGCTAGTCTAATAAAATACAACTTTAAAAAAATATACTAAATACATTCTTACTAAACTCAGCATACTAATAAAAATATAAACCAACCTGTGAAATGGATTTTTCAGTTTCTTCCCGGGCTCTCTTCTTTCTCTGTGCTATAGCCTTGTGGACTTCTTGAGCAGCCACATCAGGAACACACGTATTATGAGTCTCTTCTCTAATAAGTTCACGATTTTTAGTTATTACTATTCCTTCACACGAACGATTAACACAACGCCACACAACTTCACCGAACTTCTTCTCCTTCTTAATAGGTATATCCATTAAGTATTAAACTGGGTTTGCCCCTTATAGTAGTTGAAAACTCCATAATTAACAAAGACCTTAACTCGTGGATATCACTCGAACGAATAAAGTGTCTGTCCAATGTACATAAACGAACATAGAGAGGGGTGGGGTGAAAGGGATTACCAGCAGGGGAGTCAAATAACACAGCATCTGTTACTTGGCCTACGACTACCTGCACTCCCTCAACCCTTGTCAAAATGTCGTTGGGACGAGATGCTACTCATTAGCTTATGTAATAATCTGTAAACCCAAGCGGGACGAGATAGCACGTTTTTCAAGGAAATTTGTTGCGGGACCAAATGGCACCGGGACGAGATGGCACGTAATCAATGAAAAGGTAGTATTTTAAAAATGCTTCTGTTTCTTAAAAAGTAACTAAATATATGCCTGTGGTCATAAAAAGGAATCCAAATAAATAGCTAAGAGCTTTCCTTACTGTAAACTCTACTATACATGAGATCTTTAGAACAGTGAAAACTGTGTCGCAAATGTTACCTTTTAAGCTATATTGTATCGATTATTCTTTATCAGGGATGTATGTATTTTTTGCTAGGGATGTATGCATTCTTTGCCAGGGATGTATGTATTCTTTGGAGGATATATGCATTCTTTGCCAGGGATATTTGTATTCTTTTCAGGATATATGCATTCTTTGCTAGGGATGTATGTATTCTTTTCAGGGATATATGCATTCTTTGCCAGGGATGTATGTATTCTTTTCAGGATATATGCATTCTTTGCCAGGGATGTATGTAGTCTTTTCAGGATATATGCATTCTTTGCTAGGGATGTATGTATTCTTTTCAGGGATATATGCATTCTTTGCCAGGGATGTATGTATTCTTTTCAGGATATATGCATTCTTTGCCAGGGATGTATGTATTCTTTGTCAGGGATGTAAGTATTCTTTGTCAGGGATGTATGTATTTTTTGTCAGGGATGTATGTATTCTTTGTCAGGGATGTATGTATTCTTTGTCCGGGATGTATGTATTCTTTGTTAGAGATGTATGTATTTTTTGTCAGGGATGTATGTATTCTCTGTTAGAGATGTATGTATTCTTTGTCAGGGATGTATGTATACTTTGTTAGGGATGTATGTATTCTTTGTTAGAGATGTATGTATTCTTTGTCAGGGATATATGTATTCTTTGTTAGAGATGTAAGTATTCTTTGTCAGGGATGTATGTATTCTTTGTTAGGGATGTATGTATTCTTTCTTAGGGATATATGTATTCTTTGTTAGGGATGTATATATTCTTTGTTAGAGATGTATGTTCTCTTTGTCAGGGATGTATGTATACTTTGTTAGGGATGTATGTATTCTTTGTTAGAGATGTATGTATTCTTTGTCAGGGATGTATGTATTCTTTGTTAGGGATGTATGTATTCTTTGTTAGAGATGTATGTATTCTCTGCCAGGTATGTATGTATTCTTTGTTAGGGATGTATGTATTCTTTGTTAGGGATGTATGTATTCTTTGTTAGGGATGTATGTATTCTTTGTCAGGGGTGTATGTATTCTTTGTTAGGGATGTATGTATTCTTTGTTAGAGATGTATGTATTCTTTGTCAGGGATGGTTGTATTTTTTGTCAGGGATGTGTGTATTCTTTGTCAGGGATGTATGTATTTTTTGTCAGGGATGTATGTATTTTTTGTCAGGGATGTATGTATTCTTTGTCAGGGATGTATGTATTCTTTGTCCGGGATGTATGTATTCTTTGTTAGAGATGTATGTATTTTTTGTCAGGGATGTATGTATTCTCTGTTAGAGATGTATGTATTCTTTGTCAGGGATGTATGTATACTTTGTTAGGGATGTATGTATTCTTTGTTAGAGATGTATGTATTCTTTGTCAGTGATGTATGTATTCTTTGTTAGGGATGTATGTATTCTTTGTCAGGGATGTATGTATTCTTTGTTAGGGATGTATGTATTCTTTGTTAGAGATGTATGTATTCTTTGTCAGGGATGTATGTATTCTTTGTTAGAGATGTATGTATTCTCTGCCAGGTATGTATGTATTCTTTGTTAAGGATGTATGTATTCTTTGTCAGGGATGTATGTATTCTTTGTCAGGGATGTATGTATTCTTTGTCAGGGATGTATGTATTCTTTGTCCGGGATGTATGTATTCTTTGTTAGAGATGTATGTATTTTTTGTCAGGGATGTATGTATTCTCTGTTAGAGATGTATGTATTCTTTGTCAGGGATGTATGTATACTTTGTTAGGGATGTATGTATTCTTTGTTAGAGATGTATGTATTCTTTGTCAGGGATGTATGTATTCTTTGTTAGGGATGTATGTATTCTTTGTCAGGGATGTATGTATTCTTTGTTAGGGATGTATGTATTCTTTGTTAGAGATGTATGTATTCTTTGTCAGGGATGTATGTATTCTTTGTTAGAGATGTATGTATTCTCTGCCAGGTATGTATGTATTCTTTGTTAGGGATGTATGTATTCTTTGTTAGGGATGTATGTATTCTTTGTTAGGGATGTATGTATTCTTTGTTAGGGATGTATGTATTCTTTGTCAGGCGTGTATGTATTCTTTGTTAGGGATGTATGTATTCTTTGTTAGAGATGTATGTATTCTTTGTCAGGGATGGTTGTATTTTTTGTCAGGGATGTGTGTATTCTTTGTCAGGGATGTATGTATTTTTTGTCAGGGATGTATGTATTTTTTGTCAGGGATGTATGTATTCTTTGTCAGGGATGTATGTATTCTTTGTCCGGGATGTATGTATTCTTTGTTAGAGATGTATGTATTTTTTGTCAGGGATGTATGTATTCTCTGTCAGGGATATATGTATTCTTTGTCAGGGATGTTTGTATTCTTTGTTAGAGATGTATGTATTTTTTGTCAGGGATGTATGTATTCTTTGTCAGGGATGTATGTATTCTTTATCAGGGATGTATGTATCTTTGTCAGGGATGTATGTATTTTTTGTCAGGGATATGTGTATTCTTTGTCAGGGATGTATGTATTTTTTGTCAGGGATGTATGTATTCTTTGTCAGGGATGTGTGAATTCTTTATAGGGATGCATGTATTCTTGGTATGGATGCATGTATTCTTTATCAGGGATGTATGTATTTTTGTCAGGGATTCGTGTATTCTTTGTCAGGGATGTATGGTTATTTTTGACAGGGATGTATTTATTTGTAGGGATGCATGTATTCTTGGTAGGGATGCATGTATTCTTTGTCAGGGATGTATGCATTCGTTGCCAGGGATATATGTATTCTTTGTCAGGGATGTATGTATTTTTGTCAGGAATGCATGTATTCTTTAAACACAGTAAGTTAACACTTATTTGTAATTTTACGGGTTTACTCAACTGAAGGCAAATTAAGTATTGTTAAGTAATACTGGATGTGAAATGTTTGGTTTGATATTTTGATTTTCTCATATTGAGGGTTGTACTATGAGATATTTATGATTTATTTTAAATTTTACTATAATAAATTTTATTTCTTAAAATTTGAACTTAAGGATACTATTAAAATGCACTAATAATAGGTTTTTAAATACTACAAAAATAGTACACAGGTGTCTGTCATATAAAGTCTAAAGAAACCCGACATGTTAGTGTAATTGTGTACAACTCATAAAATTTTTATGAAGTGTTAAAAGTACTTTTATATGCAAAGATAAATTGTCTCACAAAACCAAAACATGGTTGTTTGGGGGTATGTCATTTTTAAATTCAACCCAGCCTCATGTTATCTCTCTGTGAATGTCTCAGTAAAAGAAAATTAATGGAGCTAAATAGACGTATCTCTCATTATGGGTGATAGCCAATAAATAACTGTGAAACAATTTTTTTATTTTTCAATTACTGTAATTAAAAATAACACTTTAAAGAATTTTATGACTTATTTCTTGGCTAATATTCATGATAGTGTTGAGATAGAGCCATCTAATTTGTGCTGATAATCCCTTTAACTTAAAAAAAAGAGGCAACTAGAAGGGGGTTTGCATTTGAACATTTGTGTTGACCAGAAAATAACCTAATTTTTGTTTTATGGTTATAATCATATTGTTATACATAAATAGATACATTTTATGCCTTATAAACATATCATGAGTTTGATTGTTCTACGCCTACACAGAAGCACGTTATCAGGCTGTCTCCAGACTGTTAACTATCCTGTACAATAGAAACCAGTGACTAAAAAATGTATCTGTGAAATAAAAATATTCTCGTTTCCAACATTTAATAAGAATTGTACTTATATTACATTGACACATTATGTTCCAAGACTAACAAACATAATATGGTTGTAAACCATTCGTTTAACTTTATGGAAATATAATTTAATTAAATAAATCAGGCAAAACTAAGATCGCTCTTCGGGAATATGTTATTTCTAAGACTTAACAAAAATATAAGAGTGGGGAATAATTCAGTCATAGGGAGGGTTACTTTACAAATTTATATAGTTTGACTAATTTTGGGTGACTTTAAGGAATTAACGGTAGTACATACTAAATAATTCTGTAACTTAAACATGTAGGCCTAACCGGTTTCCAGAGACTTTCTACCTACACTTCTATCTTAATCTCTCACTTCCTTCAATCTTCCCTTTATATTTTTTTAAAGTTTTATTTACAAAATAATCGTTTAGATTTACAGGAAAATCTTAGGGATGTTATTTAATATTTTAATATATTAGTTTTAATTTATTCAATATATTAGTAATACATTTTCCTAAATATGGACGTTACATTTATGTACAGCAATTTGATCTAAAAATTATTTTTTTATCGATGCGGCATCCTTTAAAATAAAAGTAATTTTATAGATATTCAAATACAGTAGGGAAAAACAGTCACTAGGCTAACTCATATATCTGAGGGAGGACTTGTACATGTATGTATACAGTATATGTTGGCAAACATTATTAGTAAATTAGAAAAAATAATCACTTAAATTTTAAAATGTATTGTAATTTTGTAAATAGCACAAGCAACAACAATAATGTACAACTCATATGACAGTCAACAACAACTAATGGCCAGTTAAACTTTTTTTTATGTGGTTAAGAAAAAAAATATAATAAGTTAAGTTATCTAAGCTGGTAACTTACATTTAGTCAGTCATGTCATGTCATAGTTTGACATAAATAAACAAAAACTGTTGAATTTGTTAGTTTATTTTTAACTTTAATAAAACTAAGCGTAGCGCGCAAGATAATTGATAACATAAAACTAATAATAATCGTATAATATTTTGGATGGAACATTTCCAATAGTTCAGTATATAAGTATATTCATACTTAATTATCAGAAATATCTTAATAATGTGCTCATAAGTACGTATAGCCGTCTACTTTTACAACGTATAACGATGCCATGCTTCGCTAAGGGATGAACTTAATATTTGATCCATCGTTATTATATCGGTATTTTCCTGATCGGTTGTATTTTGCCATATATTTTGTAGTATTTAATGTAATGATTACATTGCATTTAGTTTAACATAGTAAGGATTACTTAGCCTTTTTCAAAGGTTTTCATTTCATTTGCTTATATTTAACCACTAATGTTTAAGAAATTAATTAGATTACCCTTGGAAGTGGTGTGACGCCCTACAGTTAGATACCATGAACCATCTTAAACCTTCTCTGGGGGTAAACATGCATAACTTCCCAACATTTTATGACGATTGGAAGAATGGTAAAGTAATGAATACAGAATAAACAAACCTACGTTCGTTGTGTACATATATGACCTGAAACAACAAAACATTAATTAGTATTTAAGAATCACTATAATTCATGTACCTGGAAAATGTTTGCTTCGTTGAATTTACTGAAGGTAAAATATAAACATACCAAAGTTATGCGTCAGCGTTCTTATGTGGATAAATTAAAAACAAAATTGTATGTATAAAGGGAACGGAAGCAAAATAATGTTTCCATAACACCATTAGGTACAATTATCTTATATCTCAGGATTCGTTCATCGTTCGGGTTTGGTAAGGGAAATAATCGACATTAACAGGACAGATGAATCACATTTATTTTAAAATATTTAAATACAGGGACTACAAGTGGGTTAGAAAGCTTAATATTAATCGTGGTTAGAAGATTTGAAATACTTATATGAAAATACCAATTAACTTTTACCAAAATTTTAATCAAAATATTAAAATAAAACAATAAATTAATATAGGAAGTACATAATGAAGAAAATACAAGTAAAGACAATTCAATGAAGACGGAATCTTCTCTTGACACAAACTTTAGAATGAACAATCTACTCTGAGATACACAAGTTTAACGAAGGTTACGCAGACACCAAGTATATTGTATGACTTTGTTCCTACTTTGGTGACAGTTCAAATGATTACTGGGTATATTATACATAGAGTTACCATACGTCCGTGTTTTGTACGGACGGTTTGTATTTTACACTCAGTGTCCATGTCCATACCGTACAATGGAAAAACCAGGTGGATGTACGTATTTTTCGTTCTGTTAATATTAAGACCATATGTTATAAATATTTATTATAAAAAAAACCATACATTACTTTGTACTTAGGGCAATCATAAACGCTATTCTGAGCATCAAAGTTAACAGTGACAAGTCATGTGCGTCAGTCATTTCGTGGCCATCACAAAGAATAGCTCTTTACTTAAAACAATAAACTCTCCAGAAAAATATGACTGCTTGCATCCTTCAGCCAGTATAACTAGTACAAGAGATGCCTTAACATTTTAAATGAGATTTATGACAATTTATTAAGATCTGCCACTTAAACTGAATAAACGATTTTGTAGTATAACTTAAACGAATGACTGTTAATATTCTATATCTCTGAGATCTTAAAATAAAATATATTTGTAAAAATAATATTATATATCACAAAGTCATTAATATCATTTTCCCAATTCAACAACTCTAAATCGCATATTATAAAATTATTAAAAGACATTAAAATACATCACTGTACAATCCCCCCCCCCCCCAAACAAGACCCCCCAAGTATATCTGGTGTCCGTATTTGACTATGTATATTTATGGCAACCCTAATTATATGTATTCTTGTTCATTATTTGTTATAGTTCATGTATAATACATACATTGGCAGGTAGAATAAAGTTAACATGCGTTGGCCATTAAAGTACATTTTAAGGCCAAGATAAAAGAACCATACAACTGTACTATCATGACACACTGACACTGATAACGTACTGATGCAATTATTCCTTCAATAACTGATAAATTTAAGAAGTATTACATTCATAATTGTACACTCAATGTATTAATTTAGGATACATTTACAGTAATTAATAGTCATGACTTATTTAGGAATATAGTGATCTTTAGATAACAAATATCTTTATTTTTGCTTTTATAATAAATAAAATGATGTAATAAATGTAAATTCATACAGACTTATTGAGTTTAAAACTCAATACGAGATATGTCTCACAATGTAATATGATAACATTTACTTAAGGTTAGGTTAGATAATGGGTTACCATTATCATGGAAACATCAGTGTCTTTATATAAAACAGTAGGTCAGTACTACAAGGAAGTGTTTTCCAGCCACAAACACTGTTTGTTTGTTTTTTTAAAATTATATTTTGATACAATACTTAATTTTTAAAAAATATAATACGTTAAGTCACGTTTTCAATTAATTACATTTTTTGCTAAAGGTATTTTCGCTTTTTGTTCCCAACTCAAATATTTATAACAATTATAGAAAATTAAAAGTCACGATACTACATAAAGTAAGCAATAAGCTGTGGTCTGGAGCACTGAATAATAATAAACTACACTATCAATTTAATTTTTACCTAATCGATTTTCTTATATCAAATATCATGGTTTATGGCTTGGGGAAATCTAGTAATATACGTGCATAAGTAGATTGAACCAATACTCATGCATTTTGAGGGGTTTATATATTTTATAACTTTTAGGAGCATACAAGCACATTAGAACATTAAATATATATCTGCAAAATGTTCTTAAACTCAAATTCCCAAGTAATGTCCAAACAATTTTTTTATTATATAACTTAGTATATGTCCATTTCGAATATAAGTTTACTTTGTTGTTTTCAATACAATTAGGAAGGTAACTCGTTTGCGTACTTTATCACATCTTTTGAAAGTATAGTATAATAGTTTAACATAAACAGAAACTATAATATTTAATGTGGTACTCAACAGGGAACTCCGATGTCTCTCGCAGCTATTGTTATTTATTGTGGCACACAACAGGGAACTCCGATGTCCCTCGCAGCTATTGTTATTTATTGTGGCACTCAACAGGGAACTACTATGTCCCTCGCAGCTATTGTTATTTATTGTGGCACTCAACAGGGAACTCCGATGTCCCTCGCAGCTATTGTTATTTATTGTGGCACTCAACAGGGAACTCCGATGTCCCTCGCAGCTATTGTTATTTATTGTGGCACTCAACAGGAAACTCCGATGTCCCTCGCAGCTATTGTTATTTATTGTGGCACTCAACAGGGAACTCCGATGTCCCTCGCAGCTATTGTTATTTATTGTGGCACTCAACAGGGAACTCCGATGTCCCTCGCAGCTATTGTTATTTATTGTGGCACTCAACAGGGAACTCCGATGTCCCTCGCAGCTATTGTTATTTATTATGGCACTCAACAGGGAACTCCGATGTCCCTCGCAGCTATTGTTATTTATTGTGGCACTCAACAGGGAACTCCGATGTCCCTCGCAGCTATTGTTATTTATTGTGGCACTCAACAGGAAACTCCGATGTCCCTCGCAGCTACTGTTATTCATCCGCCTTGTTACTCTCCTCAATCTCCACCATTTACTAGAAAACTAGATCCTACTCGTATATCACAGGCATTGATATTACAGTTAGTTCAATAACGGGCATGCACAATATTCAATTCAGTTTCCAACGTTATTTTTTTCTTTTTATTTTAAACATACATTTGGAGCTAGTATGCAACACATATGCTGATTGGTCACTTGTATGATTCTACTCAACTGAATGGTACTATCGTTTATTGTAGGATTAGATGATTCCAAACTCCTGCTACAAACTTTGGGATGTTGTTCCATACAAAGAAGGACCAAAATACTAAATGTTGGTAATGGTATATCTTTTTTCGTTTACTATCTGTCTGTACACTTTTTTTTTTTCACCAAGGTCGCCTTATAAATTTAAAAAGTGGTATTTAAATATTTAAGTTAGAATACCTTAAAAAGTAGTAACTTTAAAAATAAGGTAACTAAGGTGACTTTTTAACACACTTTTAAAATAAATGCAATGATATACTAAGTTTTTATGTCAAATAACAAATAACAGAATTATTGCATTCCTGAGGTTCTCCAGAATGAGCCAACAGATTGACAATGAATCAAATAACAAATAAAATCTGTTTTAACAATAATTTTCTATTAAATTCGATCCATTGTTGAGCTTTTAGATCGTTGTAGAGAAACTCAGGATATGTGGGGGATTTCTACTTCTTCGGTAACGATTTTATATGTCTATTAAAATCGCTTCAAAAAGTCACATTTGTAACCTTTTTGTAAAATTATTAATTTTTTGTTATTCTAATTTTAAATGTTTAAGTGAGCACCATTTTGTAATTTACTAGGGAAACCCAAACATACTTTTTTCATCAACAATTTTATTCTAATGAAGTGTCTGTTTTGATTTGGTTACATTTGGTGAAGTATTTGGAAAAATATGATTTTTTTTAAATAAAACGTACATACATACAGATAGATGGTAAACGAAAAAAGATAGACCATTACTTACAGTCAATTTTTGGCTTATTTTGGTCTACGGAACAATATCCAAAAGTGTTTTGCGAGAGTTATGAAACAGCCTGTACATATAGTTAAATGTATAACAGTCTACAACAATTGGTTTATTTTTAGGAGGTTGAACATATTGTATGTTTTATGATACATACAAATCTATACCATATTTTATTTTGAAATAAACCTAAATTATCAAATATTCTTATGGTTATTGAAGACCAAAGGGAAAAATAACTTATGAAAGATAGAGACACCTAACTAAATCAAACAATAACAATTTGCGTGTAGCGATTTCTTTCAGAACAAGAAACGGAGTATCCGCCGACAGCACAAAGGCTATTGTGAGCCACATGTCAATGTAAATATATTTCCGCTTGTCTCTTGGCTGTAATAGTGGCTACAACGAACATTCCTAACAGTTTCCCATTCCTTTACCGAGACGGATAACATTTATATTCTACCCACCTGGTTCTAAAAGGCTTACTCTAATATGAACCACATAGCCACATCTTCCACCAGAAATATAATTAAATTATAATTGCGAACTAAATTAAATTGATTCTTATTTGTAGTTATCTTTCTTACAAATACAAACATATTAATGGGAAGATCAATTTATTTCAATTTTCAGTAGCAAAGAGTCTGTTCTAGTTCTTTTTATAATTTTCAGTATTAGACAAGCTATTTATTTAAATTTAGTTAATAGTATTCAGTATTATATCGATAATATTCATATCGAAATGTTGAATCTTATCAAGCTCCTTTAACACAATATGACGTACGGGAATATTTGAATGAATGAAGCCTTTATTTTAGTGGTGAAGTCATGGCTATACAGTCCACATATATGTGTATTGATAACAATCCTCAGTAATGTTGGCACAATAGGGCCTACATTAAACATTTCATTGTCCTCGGTAAGAATGGGGGATTGTCATTAACGTATTAGTACAAGCTGCTTACGTTGAGTAACTTGTATTGTTGTAGGCTTATTCAAATATCGTGTTACATTGTATCGCCTACTTACAATTACACCATGGAGTAAAAGGATTTTCATTGTAAATGTGTTGGTAGTAAGGTACATAATATGGGATTGTATGTAAAATGTTTTACAACAATTAAAATAATTAGCAGATTGTGATAATGAAATAGAAGTATGAATATTTATGTTGATTGCAAATATTTTTACTCTTTGTTGAGAATGGCCATTCAACGATTTTTCAGTATAATATATATTCTAGTCACAACTATTATAGTAATATTTTAAAACATAACATAAGTATTCATGTTATATATAATAATTATGTTTTAAACTTAAAATTTAAGGATTATTCATATCTAAATATAATATTCTAAGGTTAATATACCATCGTTTAACAAAAATTTTTTATCACTGACATATCAACAAATTATTTGTTATGTTTATCAAAACCTAGTCCTGTTTTTATTAATATTTTAGAACTTTTATAAATTTTTTTCTGTCATAATAAAGTATGACAACAATGAAGAACTTTATCAAGTATTCATGGATTCGTAGTTTACTATGATTGATTCCTACATTAAAATGTAACCACAATTCGTATATTTAGTATTTTCCCGAGATGGTATTCATAATTTGTATTCTAACGACTAGTTATACTTTACGACGGAAAAAATTTAAAATGTAGCCATGTTTATAAGTAGATTGCAAACACAAATTAGAATGGTTACACGTGATTACTACAGAAAGGGGTTCTTGATGATTTTAATTTGAGATTATTTATAACTAAGCTATTATACCAATAACTTATTGAAAGGTATCCTATGTCTAATGAATCAACTCTACTAAGAGGATCAGTGGCAGTCAGTCATCGCAACTACGCAGTCATTTACACTGCTGATAAATTCAGTTTGGAGAAAGTTACATGGTCATATGTAAGTAACTGGTGAAACACAGTGTTACAGGAAGGTAAACTACCCTAAGAATTAAGTAAAGCAATAAGACGGTAAAACCCCAATTAAGAAGGCTAGAACTCTTTAAGTAAAATGTAGTTGTTACATAAGCTAACTTGATTTTGGCATTAAAGAACTATTGAATTTACGTATTGTATAAATGGTTGTGTAAAATTTCGACTTTTCAGGGTGTAAAAAAGTCCCACATAATAATAGTTTCAGCATGCTTACAAACAAATCAGTAACACAGAGTATATCATCACTACACAAAAAAATTACTTTTTGAAGTAACTATTAAAGGCCTATCTGTATTAGGAGGGAAAGCGTCAGAAATTCAACTTTAAAATTTTCACCCGTAAAAAACTTAAACTGGTTTAAAATTAAAAAATATAAATAAATAAATTTTACACTTTAGGTTTTTCTGTAGAGATCTTAATATTTTTTCTTGGTTCAAGTTAGGAGATTTAATTTTTGTAAATGCATACGGGACCAAAAAAGTAATTTATCAGGGTGGTTATAAGACTATCATAAATAAATATTTAAAGGGATAATAATTAATTGTAATTATAACCACTTTACTAAAATAAATATGGTTTAAGAATAGAATAAATAGATTAAACCTTAATACTAGAATAAATAAAAAAAGTTTAAAATTATAATAACTAAGCAAACTTGCTTATATAAGCAAAACTTGTATATTTACTTATAAAACGAACACGGTAACTATTTACTACTAGCTGACCCGGCGAACTTCGTACCACCTAACAATGAATCTGATAATGTGTTTATGTTAACATTTTGTGATGTAATAGCTTATGATGAAATTATTTTCAAGCACGTTTTTGGCTTGGTTTAACCGAATGAAATTTAGGCGCTCCGTTTCGATTTTATCGTACATGTCGACGCAATATTGCTGAAACAGTCTACGAAATCGTAGCAAATAGTTGTCACTATTGGGACGAATCATCAAACGATAAGCGTAAAAATTCATTGAGCTAAGCTTCTTGGTAGTTTCCTCACCATTCAACGGGTTTACCATCTTGATGTTGAAGTGGTATCCATCCTCTCCTTGCCAAAACATCAGTGGATACTGCAACGTGTCATATGATCGGTGTGTTTAATATATTCTTTGCAGTTGTCCAGTATCGCGACGTGTAAGTATAATATCGCGAGTTTCCAGGTGTTCCCCAACTATTAGAATCGCAACTTCATCTACTGTTGGAGCGTTAAACCTGCGTTCGTGTGTTCCTACTGGACGTTTATCTGCTCTGATCACCACTTTGTGATCATCATGTGACATGCGCTCCATAGCAGTCTTCAACAGATTAATTAATACATGTTGTTCATTAAGAAGCTGCTGAAGACCTTGAAGGATTTCTCTTCTTAGTGATGTGTTGATTTCTTGTCGTCGATCAAGCTGCTCCTCAACGTTGCCCATAAAATATATTTGTAAGAATTTAAAATCTCCACTTTCAGGAGGAAGCAATTATCCAATTCTATGGTGGATTTGGCCTTGAATTTTGAATGTTGGATTGAATCCAGATTTTCCAATAATGTCTGCTCCGAATGAAGTCATCTGGAAACATCCATTGTAATTTTGGGTCTTTGCTAAGAAATGACGTGATTGAGGTGTTTCACCACTAAGCAATGAGTTCAATGGCTCAGGTGGTGGAGTCAATATTGGCAGTTTTACTTTGCCACTAAGGCAGCACAATCCGGGAGTTTCTCCAGCAAACTTCAATGCTCCGCAGTGATCACAAACAATCTCCATAGGGCCAATGTCAACCGAAGGGTGTGAGCTGTAATTCATTGTGGAATCGTATTGAAATGCAGCTAGTTTCAAATCAACGCGTGGAATATTTCTTCTTGCAAATCGTTGTTGATCTCTTAGAAAAGCCCGACGATTCCTCATTGCTAATCGAGCGGTTTCTCGGGCTGCATCTCTTTCTTCTGGAGTTAGCGTGGCACGACGTTGCGCCATATTAACTCGGCGTTCTTCTCGTGCGATTACACGATCCTCTTCATTCAATTGATTTTCAGTGATCTGTTGCCTAACTGAATTACGGCTACGTTGGGAAAGGTCAGATACTCTGGGTCGGGGCATTGTTATAAGAGTATCACCCCGTAATAAAAAGTATAAATAAACATTTAACTAAAAACATTTAACAATTACATTTGACAACAAATATTCGTAAAAAACAAATGGAATAGAAACCTATTTGATAGCTCTCATTTGTTATGCATAGATTTGTTTTTAAAAATTAGGTTATCATTACAACAGCTGTTTCCTTAATTTAATTTAATCAAGAAATGACAAACATGGCATGGTAAACAAAATAAAACATTCTTCAATAAGATTAACATGTAAACTGCAAAGGGCCATAGGACGCTTCCCTTAAGGCTTTTTGAAACGGAAACAGGCTATTATGTTATTCTAGTACCTAAGGAATATCCCTGTAAATTTTCATGCCAATTGGTTCAGTAGTTTTCTAGTTATAAACGCTGTAACTAACACAACTTTCTTTTATGTATATAGATTTAGGAAATACTTCAGAGATCATGACGAGGTTGCGCAGTAGAGTAGACTATAACCTCATATGGGCGAAATCAGCTGGTTTGTTTATTCTATTAAATACTGGTAACTAAATACACCAATTACATAGAAGCATGCAGCTATGTAGTAAGTATTTTTATATACAAATAGTAAGCAAGTTATTTACCACTTATCAGCTGGAATTATAATTATGGGAATTAGAACAGTATGTTTGTGTTTATTTTTGCAACTTCGCAATTAAACGTCATGGGAGATGTGCGTGATACCTACCGACTTCTTTTCTAGGTACCATGGTTTATAATAACAAATGATAGTGTTTGTTTACTGCAACACACGTTTAGACAAATCATCAATATTTTCAAAGAATTTATATTTGACAACATTGCTGAGCGAGAAGTGAGGAGGGGGGTTTCACATGTCACAGCTATCATCGGACTATTTTGGTGCGGTTTACAATAGTAAATTTTCCCAGCCTGCCATGGCATAGGCGTTCTTTTCCAAAGCGTTTCGAGAGTTAAGACTGAGGTATGGATATATATAGTTATATAATTACATTTGATAATTATTAAACAGCTATTTCATTTGATAAATATTATTTATTAGTACTTTCTACAGAATATAAAATATTTTTATATTATAATACTAAAAAAATTACAGGATTAACACATACCATAGTTAATTTTACCACTACGTTTTAGAGGTTTTAAATGTTATAATACAGTTGTTTTGTAAACAAAATATCAATTAAATTGACAGTATTGAAGATTCGCATACTTGTCATTGACCAAACATGTGGTTGAGTGGTTCTCAGAAACAATATGACAACACCGCCTAAAATGTCATCGGACTATTTTGATGCCATTTACACTAGTCTGGTCCTCATTGAAAATATAAAGGGACGATCTAAACGTGATTTTAGGTCAAGTGGTTCGACTAATTATATATTAACCCAGCATACGACTAGTTGATACAGTTACACTACGAGTAATAATGTCGTACAGTGATATGCCAATCGTCAATCAATGTCGTATTAATTATATATTAACCCAGCATACGACTAGTTGATACAGTTACACTATGAGTAATAATGTCGTACAGTGATATGCCAATCGTCAATCAATGTCATTAACCCAGCATACGACTATTTGATACAGTTACACTATGAGTAATAATGTCGTACAGTGATATGTCAATCGTTAATTAATGTCGTATTAATTATATATTAACCCAGCATACAACTAGTTGATACAGTTACACTATGAGTAATAATGTCGTACAGTGATATGCCAATCGTCAATCAATGTCGTATTAATTATATATTAACCCAGCATACGACTAGTTGATACAGTTACACTATGAGTAATAATGTCGTACAGTGATATGCCAATCGTCAATCAATGTCGTATTAATTATATATTAACCCAGCATACGACTAGTTGATACAGTTACACGATGAGTAATAATGTCGTACGGTGATATGTCAATCGTCAATCAATGTCGTATTAATTATATATTAACCCAGCATACGACTAGTTGATACAGTTACACTATGAGTAATAATGTCGCACAGTGATATGTCAATCGTCAATCAATGTCGTATTAATTATATATTAAACCAGCATACGATTAGTTGATACAGTTACACTATGAGTAATAATGTCGTACAGTGATATGTTAATCGTCAATCAATATCGTATTAATTATATATTAACCCAGCATACGACTAGTTGATACAGTTACACTATGAGTAATAATGTCGTACAGTGATATGCCAATCGTCAATCAATGTCGTATTAATTATATATTAAACCAGCATACGACTAGTTGATACAGTTACACTATGAGTAATAATGTCGTACAGTGATATGTCAATCGTCAATCAATGTCGTATTAATTTTTTACTAAACCAGCATACGACTAGTTGATACAGTTACACTATGAGTAATAATGTCGTACAGTGATATGCCAATCGTTAATTAATGTCGTATTAATTATATATTAAACCAGCATACGACTAGTTGATACAATTACACTATGAGTAATAATGTCGCACAGTGATATGTCAATCGTCATTTAATGTTGTATTAATCTTGTCACTAATATACTTTTACTCGAAACTAGTTTAGTGTTTTCTTAACTAATAATAAACCCTCTCATAATTATTGTATTACCATTATATTATAAATGTTTTAGAAAAATATTGTTGTTGTTAACTGTTGTACTCAATTTAAAAAAAAATAGCTCTATTTAATCAGAAAGATAGAAGTCAATTGATGTTTTTGCGTAGTTAATGTTTGTCTGGAGAATTTTTCATTAAACTGAACTCAATTAATTAGATTATATCTGACTTAATTTGGCTTTTTCATTTAATAACATATAAGAAATCAACTGAATGTAATTAGGATTGATAAAGTATTTATAAAGAAATTATCGGGAGGAAATAAAGTTGGGACTATTTATTATTAAGATAATACAAAAAAAAAAAAAAAAGACTGTTGGAAAAAGATGAAGTCATCTTATCGCTGTAGGTTTTAGTGTCATGAAAAGCAGGTAGCTTATTGAGAACTGTCACTACATGTCAATGCTGCAAAACATTATCTCGTCTGTCACAAACATGTTTAGCACGAATGTTCATAATCATCCACTATATGTGGTTGTCAAATATATTATGATGTTAGAAACTACAAATAATATTTCTAACTTTAAATGAGTCATTTAATATGTAATGTACCTGACATTTTTTCTATGCGTAGGTTTCGACAATTTAATGTAAAATTGAACTTTTTATAATCAATCATTCAACTTTTACCAGGGCTGCTTGAATATGAAACTATAAAAGTATTTCATATTAAAGTATGCCACTTAATAGGGATTTGAAAAACACGTACTTCAACCTGTACTTATTCGGAAGAGTCACGTAATTTTCTTTTAATGTTCAAAAGGCGATTTATTTAATTATAAATAAACTGCATGAAATGGGACTTTGCTGGTATTCGTCTTAGACCTCATAGATTATGGTAGTTGAGCTTCATACACCTGTCTTGATTATACTAGAGGTATACAATGAGGGGTTTTTTTTAAAAATAATGTGTTCTTAAGTTGACTAAAATGAGTTACAGATTTTGTGTCCAGTAGATTCTATATTTTTGTTCTTTATAGTTTTATCTGTAACCTTGTGATCACAACAATAACTATGCATATATGGCATAATGCATTTATGTTTTTAAACATAAATAGTATATTCCATTTATGTTTTAAAAATTCATAAAAAGAACTTGTAAGTTATACGTTTGAATTATTTACATTATATATATATATATATATATATATATATATATATATATATATATTATAACATTTTATAAATTTTTTAGCACACATAAGGAAAACCCCCGATATTACGTAAACTGTAACAAGCTTGTGACATGTAATGTTTAGTCACAGTATTGTTATTTATTGAATATTTTTAACCCTTTGACATGATAACCTATTATTTATCAGTAATTTAACCTTCTTAGTCATATCTTCACCTAGTAAAATAAGACACCACAAACCTTATCACTATCAACTGATACAACATGACCTAAACTGATACGTTAACTAATATTACCACCACAAACCTTATCACTATCAACTGATACAACATGACCTACACTGATACATTAACTAATATTACCACCACAAACCTTATCACTATCAACTGATACAACATGACCTACACTGATACGTTAACTAATATTACCACCACAAACCTTATCACTATCAACTGATACAACATGACCTACACTGATACATTAACTAATATTACCACCACAAACCTTATCACTATCAACTGATACAACATGACCTACACTGATACATTAACTAATATTACCACCACAAACCTTATCACTATCAACTGATACAACATGACCTACACTGATACATTAACTAATATTACTACCACAAAACTTATCACTATCAACTGATACAACATGACCTACACTGATACATTAACTAATATTACCACCACAAACCTTATCACTATCAACTGATACAACATGACCTACACTGATACATTAACTAATATTACCACCCCAAACCTTATCACTATCAACTGATACAACATGACCTACACTGATACATTAACTAATATTACCACCCCAAACCTTATCACTATCAACTGATACAACATGACCTACACTGATACATTAACTAATATTACCACCCCAAACCTTATCACTATCAACTGATACAAAATGACCTACACTGATACGTTAACTAATATTACCACCACAAACCTTATCACTATCAACTGATACAACATGACCTACACTGATACATTAACTAATATTACCACCACAAACCTTATCACTATCAACTGATACAACATGACCTACACTGATACATTAACTAATACTACCACCCCAAACCTTATCACTATCAACTGATACAACATGACCTACACTGATACGTTAACTAATATTACCACCACAAACCTTATCACTATCAACTGATACAACATGACCTACACTGATACATTAACTAATATTACCACCCTAAACCTTATCACTATCAACTGATACAACATGACCTACACTGATACATTAACTAATATTACCTCCACAAACATCTCTTGTTGAATACAAAATGACCTTACTTTACTCACTAATAAAAAAGGATACCGAGTTCGTCTATAACTTATACATATGATCCAAAAACGACGCATCAAGAAATCTCCGGAACCACTGAACAAATTCATTGACATTTTGAGGAAAGTTAGACCCAATAAGAAAGGATTTTTCGAAATTCCATTCCAAAAGAGTAGAAATAGTCCTCACGTTTTTCCCATAAGACAAACACTGGCAATAATTAATTTAATATTCATTTCAAATAGCTTAGGCCTATATAAAAACAAAGCAATGAAACGTTTTAAGTAATTTCAACTAACTCTGACATTATTGAACTACTTTTTAACCCCCTAAAGTAGACTTACAGAGGGATGTAGACTGTAAACAATACTTACCTAAGATATTGAGAACAGACTGAGCTTTGATAATGATGTGATATTTTAGAGAAAAACACGGGGGAAAGGCAAACAAGCTTAGATAACCACACTATAGCGAAGCAGTGGCTATCTGAGTTAGATGGATAGCAGAATATTCTATTTGCGTTTTAAAAGTGTTGAGTCTCATAGAACTTTTGATTAGTGAAAATTATTAATCTGATCTTATTTTAAAAAAAATCAACAAAATATGGAAGATGTAATACATTCTTTTTTTAAAACCTTATGACTCCTAGAGGTCATTCTATGTTCCATGGAAAATGTTACTTTTGGTATATTATAAACTTTTTTACTATGTAAAATATTCATATAATAATTTAATACGTATTTAAAGTTTTTTTATTGGTGTCAGAAAATAATATGCATGCCCATAAAGTAAAACAAAAACAGGTTACATAGAGTTTAACTTACTCTCTCCATTGAGATCAGAAGACAGAAAGGAACAAAGGCATTTTCATTTGATGAATTACAGACATCCATCAGTGTATTTCTAGAAAGGTCTGACTTTACTGAGTCCTCGTAAGTATTATCTAATCCACCTTTCATGCAATAAAAAATAGTAAAAAGTAAAATATATATATAGCAGTTTCAGTTTCATGTTGTTCTTTGGACTGGACTATAAACACAACAATATCTATTAGATTTTTAAAGAAAATAATATTAGTAAATAGACATGGAGGATTTAAGTTCAAAGTCAATGAGTAACCATCGTTCTCGAGTTTTAGGATTTGAGAAAAGTCCTGGGTAATAAACATCAGCGCCTTAATATGGTCCAGTTACCACGATCATTTGTCAAATTACCATGATCATTGGGCCAGTTACCAGGATAATTAGTACAGTTACCACGATCATTGGTCCAGTTACCACGATAATTTGTCCAATTACCACGATAATTAGTCCAGTTACCACGATCATTGGTCCAGTTACCACGAGCATTTGTCTAATTAACATGATCATTTGTCCAATTACCACGATAATTTGTCCAGTTACCATGATCATTTGTCTAGTTACCACGATCATTGGTCCAGTTACCACGATCATTTGTCCAGTTACCACGATCATTGGTCCAGTTACCACAATAAATTGTCTAGTTACCACGATAATTTGTCCAGTTACCATGAGTATTGGTCCAGTTACCACCATCATTTGTCTAATTACCATGATCATTTGTCCAGTTACCACGATCATTTTTCCAGTTACCACGAGCATTGGTCCAGTTACCACCATCATTTGTCCAGTTACCACGATCATTGGTCTAATTACCACGATAATTTGTCCAGTTACCACGAGCATTGGTCCAGTTACCAGGATCATTTGTCCAGTTACAACGATTATTTATCCAGTTACCATGATCATTTATCCAGTTACCACGATCATTGGTCCAGTTACCAAGATAATTTTTCCAGTTACCACGATCATTGGTCCAGCTACCACGGTCATTTGTCCAGTTACCGGAATTATTTGTCCAATTACCACGATTATTTGTCCAGATACCACGATCATTGGTCCAGTTACCAAGATAATTTGTCCAGTTACCATGATCATTGGTCCAGTTACCACGATCATTTGTCCAGTTACCATGATCATTGGTCCAGTTACCACGATCATTTGTGCAGTTACCACGATCATTTGTCCATTTACCACAATCATTGAAACGAGTATTTGGACTCCTTTCACTTGCCCTGAATACTTGTTATGTTATGTTTTTTATAGATTTGAAAGAAATTCATACGCTAATAAATGTATATTTTTATTAAAGTATTTATTATTAATTTAGGATTTAAATATAAGGGAACTTATAGTGAAGTAAATGGTGATCTTTGACTCTATATATTTTGCCTAATTGCTCTCTTAAAAAGTACTTAAGTATTGTAAACAAAAATAATTTTTAACAAAGTAGTTTAGTTCAATCTGTTTCACGAATTATCTTTGTATTTTTCATAGATATTAATATGTAAATAATGTATCTAAGTAATAATGTATTAAACCATACATGAAATAATTTAATACGAAATATAATGATTTATTCACAATCACATTCTAAACATAATTGATAAAACATATTAAACATATGAATAAATTATTTCATGTAATATACTCGTGGTACAACTAACTAGGAGTGTGTTATCTACCTTACCCAAACCGAATAACATCGATCCCCAAATGCAAAATTATAATGAATCTCTTTTTTATGATTAATCGAACAAATGTATAATCGTAAATGTTAAGACTGTTTTATTTAATAAGTCTGATAGTAAAATAAAGGAATAAATATTAAGATTGATAATGTTGTCAAGTAACTAACAATTTATTTTTAAAAGCGACAAGACAACCCTTTTTTCCAATATACAAATTTGCACTTATTGATGTTCATATTTTTACAAAGAAAAACATCTACTTAAGCCGCAAAATACCTCACATTAGGACAGAATATACTTGGTGGGACAGTTAAAACCCCACCAAGGATCTCACTTCCACTTCAGGGACGTCCGTGACTAGGACATCCATTATACAATTTACAAAGTTGGGCTCCTTCGGTAGGTGTGGAAACCATCAAAGTATTATTCTATATCACCAATCTACTTACTTGGTTTAACAAAGGCCAGCCATAGCTGATAGTTAAGATCAAGATATTTTATGAACATAAACGAAGTATTTGGTAGTTTTAATAACAATGTATGAAATAAAACATTGTTCATGGATACATTTACAGGGAGTATTAAATTAACTATACTCATCACAAACTATAACTTGAATAATACATAAGAAGACCATATATAGGCAATAAATGAATATCAGTTTAAATACGATACAAATAAATATTTATACTTTTATAATATATTTCAATACCTTTTTTTCAACTATTTGATTTTTAATTTATTTTTGTGTTGTTATAATTTATTACACCATTATATTGCATTGTTTGCATTGTGCGTCTAATAATTGTTAAAAAATAAATATATTTTTAATGCCATTTCATCGTTGAACAGATGAGAATTTGTAATATTTATTATTTAGGTTATATCTTATGTTTATAAAAACATTACTTATAATTTCTTAAATCATGTATGCACTTTATTAATATTCTTAAGTTTGAATATTAAGAGAGTAAAAATAGTCCCAACTTATTATATAGGTATTGTTATATAATCTTAGATATTTGATTTTAACTAATTATATCAAAATGCAGCGTTGTATGGCAAATATATATTTATTTTGCTAAAAATAATTAGCGGAATAATAGTCTATTTTACATCTCAGTTCCATTAAAGTTAATTTATGTATTAACAAAAGCATACAATTAATGACCAATAGTCTACTTCAATTTAAAGGTGTATAGCTTATTAACAGTTTATGTATTTTGTGTTAGGGAACTGTCTTCATAGAGTACAAAGAATTCCATTTAATAATCATACATTTTAATTTTTATCATATTAGAGACTTTGAGTTGAACCTAATTTTATTAAGTTTTAGCTATCCAAGAAAAGTTATTTTAATAAAAAACATTTTTATCAGCCGTGATATTTCATATCATTTAACTTGGTGTTTACAAAAGAAAGTAATGAATTATAAAACGTAAAAAATTGCGTATTCATCAACTTCAATCTTAAAATCACTTATAGGAACTGTTCATGAGTGTTCATTCTTTTCAATCGAATAATGTATTAATAAAGCCAGTATCAGTAATAACTGTCAATAACAACTATTATAATTGTTAAAATGGATATATATATATATATATAATACAAATTAAAAATAATTGTACTTTTGCTTATCGCAATACAAAAGCGGTAAAGTTGGGGAAAAGATATAAAGGTTTATACAACTACATATAAACATAACTAGGAAACCAATTTGTTTAGCAGGGAAAACATTCCGTTTATTTGGAATAAAAGTATAAATTCTTTATTAATTGAAGCACATTAGTAGGTCAGCCTGTGAACGCCTGTAAGGGGGAGAGGGGATGTAGTGGTATGGGAAGAAATGTATTTATCTCTCTCGTCTTAATTACTTTTCTCTAGATAAGAAGCTTAAATAACATAAAAAGGTTATTGTTTTCCTAACAAAACAATACATACTTGTTTTTAATTTGTGCCGAAATATCAATATGAAGTTGGTGAAGTTTAATTGATCTCCATCGTAGGAGCAACTTTTTTGTCTAATATTCTCCTCATATTAACACAATTTCAATATAATTAAGGGGTTCACTTTTATCCTATCTCGTCCATGTTAAATTATGTACCTTTTTCTCAGAAACTATTAGATACCTGAATCAATTTTTTAAAATTTTTATTGCCTAGTTAACTACAACTGGAATAAAAAAATATGATCATAAGATAATTTTTTAATTAATTAAGAATTTTTTTAAAACCATACTTTTTTGTTAGAAATTGTTAAATATTTATATTTTTATTTTGTAAAAGCCATGTTTAAAAAATGAAAAAGGCTTTTAATAATGTTATACAAAATTTTTTTTTATTCAGCCTATAGAACACTATCACCTGAACATTAAAATAAGAGTGCTCAGATATCGCTACTCGTACAGTGCATACGTACCCATAGAAAACGGTAGACACGTTTTCTATGGGTACGTATGCACTGGCAAACATAGGGTACACACATGTACAATAGTCTTAGGCTTTTTTTCCAGTGAGTTTATTTTCACAAATACTATCAGATATCTTGGCATCACAATATTAGCAATAATCAATAAATAAATAAAATTAATTACTCTTAACAAAAAACAGCTTGCATCGCATTTCACACTAAGCTGAAAAGATACTCACTCAACTACTAAACAATTTTCAAACATATCAATTTATTTTTTACACTTACCGAAACCATAGAAACATTTACCGTATACTATTTTAAAGAGAAAAGTCTGGGCTACAAGCCAAAATAGAAAAAAGAACATTGATTTTTTTTCTAATTTTGTTAAAAAGTGACTTCCTTAAGTAATTTTTAACTTTTTATAACAGAATTTTTTTAATATTGGCCAAATAATTTATGTTTGTGAAAAATATAAGACCTACTGTTGCTAAAAAATACTATTACATCTTTATATACCTTGTAATTAGTCCTGAATATAATGAAGAGCAATCAAGTACTAAATAGTCTTAGTAACAATGAACGAAAGAAACTCAATATTTGCTAAACTCTGGGTTCAAAAATAGACAATGATTAATAATAACAAGTATCGGAACAAATATTCTTCATATTCCTTATGAGGACGTCCTAAAAATCTATCAAAACAAAAAATGCGAGTTGTTACAATGCTGATTAAAAAAAATTAAATAAAAAATGTCCTTGTAATAAATAGTTAAGGAAAAAGGAAGATGCGATACAAGGCAGCGAATTAACCAATGAGTTATGGAGTCTGTCGGTCCCTTGTTCATAGTTTAACGTTCTTCCTTTTCAATCTCATAATTGTTTATTTGCAGCAAGAAAATATCCAAAGTTACTATTTTTTTTAATTAATTTTTTTTCCATCACAATTAATAATTTGCAATTTAAGTGAACAATGTGAACTGAAAGTTATAATAATGTATTTATTATTATACATTTCTAAGGCAAATATACTACATGAAAATATCAAATAAAAAATATAACATGGACTCAAAAGTAATAGCGTAGGTTAAAAAAAACACTATCATTTAACGTCAATAATAAAATATGTAGTTTCCTAAAACTAAAACATCCAAGTGTTACTATGTAGTAATGAACGTAAGTATATTACCAATAGGGTATACTTGCGATCAATGTGTCATTTAAAGTCAATAATAAAATATGTAGGTTCCTAAAACTAAAACATCCAAGTGTTACTATGTAGTAATGAACGTAAGTATATTACCAGTAGGGTATACTTGCAATCAATGTGTCATTTAAAGTCAATAATAAAATATGTAGGTTCCTAAAACTAAAACATCCAAGTGTTACTATGTAGTAATAAAAGTAAGTATATTGCCAGTAGGGTATACTAACGATCAATGTGTCATTTAAAGTCAATAATAAAATATGTAGGTTCCTAAAACTAAAACATCCAAGTGTTACTATGTAGTAATAAAAGTAAGTATATTGCCAGTAGGGTATACTAACGATCAATGTGTCATTTAACGTCAATAATAAAATATGTAGGTTCCTAAAACTAAAACATCCAAGTGTTACTATGTAGTAATAAAAGTAAGTATATTGCCAGTAGGGTATACTAACGATCAATGTGTCATTTAAAGTCAATAATAAAATATGTAGGTTCCTAAAACTAAAACATCCTAGTGTTACTATGTAGTAACGAACGTAAGTATATTGCCAGTAGGGTATACTAGCGATCAATGTGTCATTTAACGTCAATAATAAAATATGTAGGTTCCTAAAACTAAAACATCCTAGTGTTACTATGTAGTAACGAACGTAAGTATATTGCCAGTAGGGTATACTAGCGATCAATATGTCATTTAAAGTCAATAATAAAATATGTAGGTTCCTAAAACTAAAACATCCTAGTGTTACTATGTAGTAACGAACGTAAGTATATTGCCAGTAGGGTATACTAGCGATCAATGTGTCATTTAACGTCAATAATAAAATATGTAGGTTCCTAAAACTAAAACATCCTAGTGTTACTATGTAGTAACGAACGTAAGTATATTGCCAGTAGGGTATACTAACGATCAATGTGTCATTTAAAGTCAATAATAAAATATGTAGGTTCCTAAAACTAAAACATCCTAGTGTTACTATGTAGTAACGAACGTAAGTATATTGCCAGTAGGGTATACTAACGATCAATGTGTCATTTAAAGTCAATAATAAAATATTTAGGTTCCTAAAACTAAAACGTCCAAGTGTTACTATGTAGTAATAAAAGTAAGTATATTGCCAGTAGGGTATACTAGCGATCAATGTGTCATTTAAAGTCAATAATAAAATATGTAGGTTCCTAAAACTAAAACATCCTAGTGTTACTAAGTAGTAATGAAAGTAAGTATATTGCCAGTAGGGTATACTAGCGATCAATGTGTCATTTAAAATCAATAATAAAATATGTAGGTTCTTAAAACTAAAACATCCAAGTGTTACTATGTAGTAATGAAAGTAAGTATATTGCCAGTAGGGTATACTAACGATCAATGTGTCATTTAAAATCAATAATAAAATATGTAGGTTCCTAAAACTAAAACATCCTAGTGTTACTATGTAGTAATGAAAGTAAATATATTGCCAGTAGGGTATACTAGCGATCAATGTGTCATTTAAAATCAATAATAAAATATGTAGGTTCCTAAAACTAAAACATCCTAGTGTTACTATGTAGTAATGAAAGTAAGTATATTGCCAGTAGGGTATACTAGCGATCAATGTGTCATTTAAAGTCAATAATAAAATATGTAGGTTCCTAAAACTAAAACATCCTAGTGTTACTATGTAGTAATGAAGGTAAGTATATTGCCAGTAGGGTATACTAGCGATCAATGTGTCATTTAAAATCAATAATAAAATATGTAGGTTCCTAAAACTAAAACATCCTAGTGTTACTATGTAGTAATGAAAGTAAGTATATTGCCAGTAGGGTATACTAGCGATCAATGTGTCATTTAAAATCAATAATAAAATATGTAGGTTCCTAAAACTAAAACATCCAAGTGTTACTATGTAGTAATGAAAGTAAGTATATTGCCAGTAGGGTATACTAGCGATCAATGTGTCATTTAAAATCAATAATAAAATATGTAGGTTCCTAAAACTAAAACATCCAAGTGTTACTATGTAGTAATGAAAGTAACTATATTGCCAGTAGGGTATACTAGCGATCAATGTGTCATTTAAAATCAATAATAAAATATGTAGGTTCCTAAAACTAAAACGTCCAAGTGTTACTATGTAGTAATGAAAGTAAGTATATTGCCAGTAGGGTATACTAGCGATCAATGTGTCATTTAAAGTCAATAATAAAATATGTAGGTTCCTAAAACTAAAACGTCCAAGTGTTACTATGTAGTAACGAACGTAAGTATATTGCCAGTAGGGTATACTAGCGATCAATATGTCATTTAAAGTCAATAATAAAATATGTAGGTTCCTAAAACTAAAACATCCTAGTGTTACTATGTAGTAACGAACGTAAGTATATTGCCAGTAGGGTATACTAGCGATCAATATGTCATTTAAAGTCAATAATAAAATATGTAGGTTCCTAAAACTAAAACATCCTAGTGTTACTATGTAGTAACGAACGTAAGTATATTGCCAGTAGGGTATACTAGCGATCAATGTGTCATTTAACGTCAATAATAAAATATGTAGGTTCCTAAAACTAAAACATCCTAGTGTTACTATGTAGTAACGAACGTAAGTATATTGCCAGTAGGGTATACTAACGATCAATGTGTCATTTAAAGTCAATAATAAAATATGTAGGTTCCTAAAACTAAAACATCCTAGTGTTACTATGTAGTAACGAACGTAAGTATATTGCCAGTAGGGTATACTAACGATCAATGTGTCATTTAAAGTCAATAATAAAATATTTAGGTTCCTAAAACTAAAACGTCCAAGTGTTACTATGTAGTAATAAAAGTAAGTATATTGCCAGTAGGGTATACTAGCGATCAATGTGTCATTTAAAGTCAATAATAAAATATGTAGGTTCCTAAAACTAAAACATCCTAGTGTTACTAAGTAGTAATGAAAGTAAGTATATTGCCAGTAGGGTATACTAGCGATCAATGTGTCATTTAAAATCAATAATAAAATATGTAGGTTCTTAAAACTAAAACATCCAAGTGTTACTATGTAGTAATGAAAGTAAGTATATTGCCAGTAGGGTATACTAACGATCAATGTGTCATTTAAAATCAATAATAAAATATGTAGGTTCCTAAAACTAAAACATCCTAGTGTTACTATGTAGTAATGAAAGTAAATATATTGCCAGTAGGGTATACTAGCGATCAATGTGTCATTTAAAATCAATAATAAAATATGTAGGTTCCTAAAACTAAAACATCCTAGTGTTACTATGTAGTAATGAAAGTAAGTATATTGCCAGTAGGGTATACTAGCGATCAATGTGTCATTTAAAGTCAATAATAAAATATGTAGGTTCCTAAAACTAAAACATCCTAGTGTTACTATGTAGTAATGAAGGTAAGTATATTGCCAGTAGGGTATACTAGCGATCAATGTGTCATTTAAAATCAATAATAAAATATGTAGGTTCCTAAAACTAAAACATCCTAGTGTTACTATGTAGTAATGAAAGTAAGTATATTGCCAGTAGGGTATACTAGCGATCAATGTGTCATTTAAAATCAATAATAAAATATGTAGGTTCCTAAAACTAAAACATCCAAGTGTTACTATGTAGTAATGAAAGTAAGTATATTGCCAGTAGGGTATACTAGCGATCAATGTGTCATTTAAAATCAATAATAAAATATGTAGGTTCCTAAAACTAAAACATCCAAGTGTTACTATGTAGTAATGAAAGTAACTATATTGCCAGTAGGGTATACTAGCGATCAATGTGTCATTTAAAATCAATAATAAAATATGTAGGTTCCTAAAACTAAAACGTCCAAGTGTTACTATGTAGTAATGAAAGTAAGTATATTGCCAGTAGGGTATACTAGCGATCAATGTGTCATTTAAAGTCAATAATAAAATATGTAGGTTCCTAAAACTAAAACGTCCAAGTGTTACTATGTAGTAACGAACGTAAGTATAATGCCAGTAGGGTATACTAGCGATCAATGTGTCATTTAAAGTCAATAATAAAATATGTATATTCCTAAAACTAAAACATCCAAATGGTACTATGTAGTAATGAACGTATGTATATTGCCAGTAGGGTATACTAGCGTTCAATATGTCATTTAAAGTCAATAATAAAATATGTAGGTTCCTAAAACTAAAACATCCAAACGTTACTATGTAGTAATGAACGTAAGTATATTGCCAGTAGGGTATACTAGCGTTCAATATGTTATTTAAAGTCAATAATAAAATATGTAGGTTCATAAAACTAAAACATCCAAATGTTACTATGTAGTAATGAACGTAAGTATATTGCCAGTAGGGTATACTAGCGATCAATGTGTCATTTAACGTCAATAAGAAAATATGTAGTTTCCTAAAACTAAAACATCCAAATCTTACTATGTAGTAATGAACGTAAGTATATTGCCAGTAGGGTATACCAGCGATCAATGTGTCATTTAAAGTCAATAATAAAATATGTAGTTTCCTAAAACTAAAACATCTAAACGTTACTATGTAGTAATGAACGTAAGTATATTGCCAGTAGGGTATACTAGCGATCAATATGTCAATTAACGTCAATAAGAAACTAAGTAGTTTCCTAAAACTAAAACATCCAAGTGTTACTATGTAGTAACGAACGTAAGTATATTGCCAGTAGGGTATACTAGCGATCAATATGTCAATTAACGTCAATAAGAAACTAAGTAGTTTCCTAAAACTAAAACATCCAAACGTTACTATGTAGTAATGAACGTAAGTATATTGCCAGTAGGGTATACTAGCGATCAATATGTCAATTAACGTCAATAAGAAACTAAGTAGTTACCTAAAACTAAAACATCCAAACGTTACTATGTAGTAATGAACGTAAGTATATTGCCAGTAGGGTATACTAGCGATCAATATGTCAATTAACGTCAATAAGAAACTAAGTAGTTTCCTAAAACTAAAACATCCAAGTGTTACTATGTAGTAATGAACGTAAGTATATTGCCAGTAGGGTATACTAGCGATCAATATGTCAATTAACGTCAATAAGAAACTAAGTAGTTTCCTAAAACTAAAACATCCAAACGTTACTATGTAGTAATGAACGTAAGTATATTGCCAGTAGGGTATACTAGCGATCAATATGTCAATTAACGTCAATAAGAAAATATGTAGGTTCCTAAAACTAAAACATCCAAGTGTTACTATGTAGTAATGAACGTAAGTATATTGCCAGTAGGGTATACTAGCGATCAATGTGTCATTTAACGTCAATAAGAAAATACGTAGGTTCCTAAAACTAAAACATCCAAGTGTTACTATGTAGTAATGAACGTAAATATATTGCCAGTAGGGTATACTTGCGATCAATGTGTCATTTAAAGTCAATAATAAAATATGTAGGTTCCTAAAACTAAAACATCGAAGTGTTACTATGTAGTAATGAACGTAAGTATATTACCAGTAGGGTATACTAGCGATCAATATGTCAATTAACGTCAATAAGAAACTAAGTAGTTTCCTAAAACTAAAACATCCAAGTGTTACTATGTAGTAATGAACGTAAGTATATTGCCAGTAGGGTATACTAGCGATCAATATGTCAATTAACGTCAATAAGAAAATATGTAGTTTCCTAAAACTAAAACATCCAAGTGTTACTATGTAGTAATGAACGTAAGTATATTGCCAGTAGGGTATACTAGCGATCAATGTGTCATATAACGTCAATAAGAAAATACGTAGGTTCCTAAAACTAAAACATCCAAGTGTTACTATGTAGTAATGAACGTAAGTATATTGCCAGTAGGGTATACTAGCGATCAATATGTCATTTAACGTCAATAAGAAAATACGTAGGTTCCTAAAACTAAAACATCCAAGTGTTACTTTGTAGTAATGAACGTGAGTAGATTGCCAGTAGGGTATACTAGCGATCAATGTGTCATTTAAGGCAGTATAATATTTTGTGTTTGAAATAAACAACCAGATAAATTTTTCAGACATAGCGATGTTTACGTTTTCTTTTTGTTGTCCCGATGTTCGTGTTGTGCCACTAAAAACACTGGCAAAGCACTTCCTCATTCTGTTCATTTCCGCTTTACAAAGCTCACCTCATTTTCTACCTGTACTTTTCTTTTACTGTTCAGGTCTATATGAAAGCTGATTTGGCGCTGTGTCACTCTGTGGATCTCTAATATGTTTCTTCTATACTCTATTTATATAAGTAATCATTCAAGTATATATTTTATACGGCTTTTTTTTAATTAATTATAAACAATTTGTATTAAAAATTGATATTTTGTGTTCATTTCTCGCGCCTATTTACGGTATTAAAGTAGCACTATGTTGCATAATATATGAGTTTTTTTTTAATCATACATTGTAACTAAACAATTAAAAACTAAGTTAGAGAAAATAGTTGTCGTTTTTGTATACATGATAGTATTGGTCTATGTACTCACCTGCTAACCGCAATAAATATGTTAAAGTCATAATTGTATAAGTGTGTTAAAGCAATTTATAACAGTTTGCATCAGTTTAATAAAGAATCAATAACCATATATTTATGCCCTACAGATTTCCAACACCAGAATACTTTATAGTTAATTGTCAATATTATAAATGGTAATTTTATATTTAATAACCAAAGGAACATTCTTGTTTTTACAGTAACATAATGCCAACTTACATACTATGACATTTACATGATTGCTTGTTATTACTACAACCATAGTGATCGTTGTTAACCTTTATTATACATGTTACCATAGTTGGCTTAAAAATATTTAAAGAATAAAATATAACCTTCAATATCAATGAATCGTTCTAGTTTGTATACATTTTATTTCTATGCAGAAATACGTCCATAAACAACTAGTAATTGCCTTACTTAGTAACTTATATTGAGTAAATAATATAACTAACCATTAACGAGTACAGTTATTATTACTTATTACATACAATAAACTAAGAGACACGAAACTATTTTATTTTTGCGTATTGATTAAGTTATATATCAAAGATAACTTAATCAATATATTTGAACTTCCCACCCACCCATATCCTCCTCTCCACTGCATGTGTATAGGTAGGTGGGAGGGTCCTTTTCACTGCACGTGTATGGGTGGGTTGGAGGGTTCTCTCCACTGCACATATATAGCGAATGATAAGTGTGCAGTGATAATGATAAGGGTTTTAACCTTGTTTTTATCAATAACAAACAGATCTTATTTATTTTTTTGTGTGTTCACAATCACCATGTCATATAACCTAACACCTTAGTTCTCAAAATTCAACAAAGCTATTGGCAGCACTCCTACATTTAAAACCCTTTTTTATTTTGTCACTTGTCCCAACTAAATATTCTTTATGATTAATACTATACTTAGTTTATTATCTTCCTGTATATGTCATATGGTTTGTTGTCAGCTACCACATGTTAATTATAAAGCTGCGATGTATATTTGGATAAATATCCAAAAGTCAAGATTATATATGTATTGATTATAAAATGTAAATTGATATCCTGTCACAAAGCTAAGTCGAATCCATCGAGCCATCTAACACCTACCCCATTGGTTCTGTGTATACTAACCAATCCCTCCGTAAAAGAGCGCAGGAGGCACTCTGTAACTATGTGATCCATTGTTTGGATAGACTCCCCGCAATCAAATGACTGATCCACTGTCAATCCCCATTTATACTTCCAGAAATTGTATCTACCAATGCCAGTTCGTAACAGATTTAACAGTGTCCACTCCCTACCAGGGAGGTTCATCCCATCTACAGGTATTGACGGATCGTTAATAAGGAACTTATTACATCCATCAAAACTGTTCCACGCTACAATCCATCTGGTACTGCTCAAATGGAAAGCAGTACGTAGAGCTAGCTTTTGAGATTTTAAGCGACCGTTCTGTCGTGGGAGATCCTGTAAAATGGGTAGATTCGGAGCATTCCAGATCTTATTGAATTCTTTGAGTAGTGCTTACTATCTGGAGGAGCTATATTGCACAGCACTGGGAGCCAAGGAAGTGGACATGAGAGTGCCATTTATAGCCCTCATGACCCGATTAAGTTGGACATCGACCACTTTAATGTGAACACTATTTAGCCAAACGGGAGCACTATTTTCAGCAGCTGAATATACCAGTGACAAAGCAGTAGTACGCAGGACGTGTGCGTTGGCTCCCCAAGTTATTCCGGCAATATGATGTAATACATTTGCCCTGGTTTTAATTTTAGCTGCTGTTTTTTGAAGATGGATTTTAAAGGTCAGCGATTGATCTAACGTTACTCCCAGGTACTGTGGATGCTCATTATGATGTAGGTTTACATCATTTAGAAAGATGATCAGTTTTCGATTGGTCAGTCTGTTACCAGTGGAAGCAGGCTACTTCGGTTTTTGATGGGTTAGGGTTCAGGTTCCAGGTTCTAAAATATTCTTCGAGGGCTGCAAGGTCAATTGTAAGTGTTTCTTTAGTTGTTGTGAAGTTCTTATTTTGGTAAGCTGAAGCTATGTCATACGCATACATAAATTGTCTAGACGTTGTGATTGGGATGTCAGCAGTATACACGTTGAATAAAATTGGAGCAAGTACAGACCCCAGTGGTTTCCCATTCTTCAGCTGTCTAAAAGAGCTTTATTCACGACCGAGATAAACTTTTATTAGCTCGGCACTAAGCATTGACTGCAAAAGTCGCAATAGAATGGGACAGGGAAGGAGGCTGTAGAACTTAAATAACAAACCTTTGCTCCATACTGTGTCATAAGCCGTGTAAGATCAATAAAAGCTACATATGTTTTCAACTTCTTTTCAAACCCATTTTCGATAAATAATGTCAGAGGTAGGATCTGGTCACTACAACTTCGGCCCGGACGATAACCAGCCTGCTCACTTGGAACATTAGAATCAAGAATGGGTGATATTCTATTGTATAACAGCCTTTCTAGCAACTTATAACAATCACTAAGAAGAGATATTTCCACTAGTTCAGGATGTTTTCCAAGCTTCAGAACAGCTCCTACTTTTAATCGCTTGAATGATTTTGGCAAATTGGCTGTAGCCAATATCTTATTGTAGACTGTTTGAAGCCATTGTTCCACTTTCCTACCAGCATGCATAAGAAATTCCGGAAAGATGGCAATTGATCTGTATCATAGTATCTAGTAATATATTTTTTCAAAATATTGTATTTAGCAAAATATTTAACCATATTTTAATTTTTTTAATCTTTGCTCAGTAAATTAAATATATATGGTGAAATATAATCTTTTATGCACATAAAAACAAGGGATATGTATAATCAGTATATTTATTTCAAATCATAATAAGTTAAGTTAAAATCATATTTAAGTTTGTACTTTTTCACAATTCCACATGTTATTTTTATAACCAAAAAAACCTGTCCAATAAAAAACTAGTCCTTGAAAATGTTTAACCTGAAATGAAAGACTCATGAAATGTTCAATAATAACAATTTATTCTGTATGATTTTATGTTTAATTATTTTGAATAAATCAGATATTAAATATGGCCTAAAATGCTTACAATGTGCTGTAGAAAGATTTTCTGATTGATATATTAGTATCTCTTGATTAAAAAGTCAATGCCATATTGAAATCTATATAATACAGAATGTAATACATTCTGACTGTACTAATTATATTTTGTATTTTTTTCATCGTACAAGTCAGACAAGGGCTGTCCAAAGAGATGGGTAGTGAATATGTGAACAAAACACATCAGGAGAGTAATAACGAAGAAATGATTAAAGTATTATACGATCGGGTGAATTTTATGTGTATTCGTTGTGTTTATCCTTGTCTCAATGAATTAAAAAAAATCATTTAAAAGTAATTTATAAGTTTTTTGCCGTATTTTATAAATTGTGTACCAAGTGTTATATTCATTCATATTAAGATACTAAAAATATGTTTAGTTTTGTAATGTATATGCAATTTAAAACACTATTTGAATATAGTAGTAATAAATAACATGATATTACCAATAACGACTAAGATTAACATTTCAAGAGTTCATTTTGTATCAGTTCTGCATAATACAAAACAACTCAAAAAATCTAAGTAATTAAAATAAGGATTCCATGGATTTGTGCAACCAATCTTCACTAAACTAATGTAATATACTTGAAAGAACCATCACCAAGAACATGACTGTTATTATTTATCCTTTAAACATCGCAACAATTTTTTACTTTTTCCTGAGGGCAGACGTTTGCGTGACCCACGCGATCCATTGTTTTTAATTTAATGGAGAATTTCAGATTCATAGTTTTCTCACATCATGAATTGTAAATACTGTTGTGTACTCCAGGCATGTGGCCCATGGCTGATTATGTCATTAAATACGTTTACACAGACATATAGTCACTTTATATTTTTACTGAAACACGTATGAAACTTATTGCCATTATAAATTATAAATTTTATTCATTATTAATATTTAATGTTCATTATTAATACGCCGATCGTCAAGATATGGGCGAATATGAGGAGCGAATGAGTGTGATGAGTGTAATTATTGTTACTAACTAAGGTCGACTGTTCCTCAGAAAGAGCTATTTATTAATAGCCCAACAGCCATGGCAACTAAGGGACCTAAAGATTTACGTGGAATCCGAATCACGTGGTGTTGGGCTGATTTGCAGCTACACTCAGTCTCTTCCCTTTATAAAATCTGAACCTTGACTACTATCCAACATACTATAATCAAGACGTCTATAGTAGTGTCCACGTCGATAGCAACCATTGAGTGGACGCCGTGTCGGTAATAAGAGTTATTATATTACAAACGAACCAAATTATTCTTTTTCCTAAACTTACATCGTAATAGTATTCTTGCATTTTTTTAATACAAAGAAAATGATACTAGATATTAAATATGGTTTCAATTATGTCACAAATATTTGCGACTACATTTATTAGTATTGTTTTCATAGGAAAAATAGAACTAAAAAAGAGTCGAAATTAGTGATTAATTGCACAATTATTTTGTTACATAAATATATATAAAACTATGAAATCTACAAAATAAAAGTACAATTTTTAATAGGTACTATGTTAAATGATACTTCCACTAAAACACACAATTCTTCATAGATAATGTTGTAAACTGAAGATGAATAACCTGGCTACTCCTTTAATTAAGAAGGAGGTTGGCATCTCTTAGAAAAAGTCGTTGTATGGGATGAAGTGAACATTTCAATCACAGCTTAACAAACATTAAAACAACTGAAACTTTTTGCAGATATAAAATGTTGGTCATTAATGTAAGTTTTGATCTACAACCTCATTTGTTTCCTTAAAATCAATGTGGCATACACAATTAATTATAAATTAAATTAATTTATTACTATGACATGCTAATACAGTTTGCTTCTTTCTACACCAAATTACCAGAAATATTATCTATAAAATGTTTACATCCCATGTTGTAACAATATCCCTCTCTTCTTCTTTATATTTTTATTTTGATTACACAAATAGCTTTTGTTTCAAGATCGGGTCTATTTTTAATATTATTCTAACAGTATGTTGACTGAGCTATTCTCAAACAGTTCCGGATTATGTGTTAATCTGCTTCATTTTATTGCATTATCATATAAATAAAATGAGACAATTTTTTTGACAACTTGTTGTTACTTAAGTGGTTTTCTGGGTTTAAAACGATACCTAGTTTACACCTTTTGACAGGAAAGACAGAATCTCCTGTCTAAACCTTAACAAACATGACGTTTATCTTATTATGCTCATTTGCTACTGCATTCGCTCTACTAGCGTACAGTAATTCTTATAACTTATCAAATGAACAAATTTCATTTAAAATAAAATGGTATACATAGACCATTATTACACCTGAGCACTTTATACGGCACTCATGCATGCTTACAAGTAATACTTCAACATAAATATAACTCGATTTAATTTCAATATTCTGCTTATTCAACTATGTCACAAATTTTTTACCAAGTTACTTAACCAAGGTTCTCACCACTGTACGTGTATGGGTGGGCGGGTGGGTCAGCACCACTGTACGTGTATGGGTGGGTGGGTTGGTCCTCACCAATGTACATGTATGGGTGGGTGAGTCATCACTACTGTACGTGTATGGGTGGGTGGGTGGGTTGGTTCTCACTACTGTACGTGTATGGGTGGGTGGGTTGGTCCTCACCACTGTACGTGTATGGGTGGGTGGGTTGGTCCTCACCACTGTACGTGTATGGGTGGGTGGGTTGGTCCTCACCACTGTACGTGTATGGGTGGGTGGGTTGGTCCTCACCACTGTACGTGTATTGGCGTGAGAGGGCCAAGTAAAGGAGATTATTGTTACAATCCATATTTTCCGGTGACAACTATGTCAAGGTGCTATGTACGTTATTTACAAAGTAACCAGACGTTTCTAGTTATGACACCGGCCGCTTAAGCCTAAGTTCTGAGATTATAGTTATTGAGCTTTGACATTATCTTATTGAGATTCTAGATATAGAATGACTAATTTGTTGACTGAAAAGAAAGTTTTCATTACCTTTCCCACTATATGGGAAAATAAGTATGTAAACAATCAATCTACAAAAAAAATCATAAATACATATATCAATACACGTGACATTCTTTGAATGAGAAAAACTATGAAAGATTGTAAGTTTTTAACTTTTTAGATGACGCACAATATGATATCATTAAAGTCGTGTCAATAAAAAAATTTGAGGTTTGTGAATAATATTATTAACAGTGTATTATATAGGCTTTGAACTTTTAGGAAAATTTTAAGTTTTCATGTGATTATAGTGTTAGCACAGCAGTTTTAGGTATGTGAACTATTTTGTTCATATATTTTGATGAGTATATATCCTTTGAACGTTTGAAAAATGACACGTTTACTAGTGATTTTATATAAATGGACACTTAAGATTATAACATTTTTTCAAACGTCAATACTATACATAATAGTAAAGATTGGATTTACACTACTACTACTGCACATTGAACAGAACGATGAAAATAATTATATTTACAGTATGTATAACAATGAACCTGGTTGTTTTTCTGCTTGCTTAAACACGAACTCTGTTTGTAAATCCAAAGATGTATTCGTTTTGAATTATTCTATATTTGACAAGAACTTATGTTAATACTTATGTTAATACTTATGTTAATACTTATGTTAATACTTACGTTAATACTTATGTTAATACTTATGTTAATACTTATGTTAATACTTATGTTAATACTTATGTTAATACTTATGTTAATACTTATGTTAATACTTATGTTAATACTTACGTTAATACTTATGTTAATACTTATGTTAATACTTTTGTTAATACTTATGTTAATACTTATGTTAATACTTACGTTAATACTTATGTTAATACTTATGTTAATACTTATGTTAATACTTATGTTAATACTTATGTTAATACTTACGTTAATACTTACGTTAATACTTATGTTAATACTTATGTTAATACTTATGTTAATACTTATGTTAATACTTATGTTAATACTTATGTTAATACTTATGTTAATACTTATGTTAATACTTATGTTAATACTTATGTTAATACTTATGTTAATACTCATGTTAATACTCATGTTAATACTCATGTTAATACTTATGTTAATCCTAATGGAAGAATTAAAATAACTCATGTTTACTACATTATATTAATGGCCGATTTAACATCAACTAGTTTACTGCTAAATAATCATTAATTTTTAATAGTATTTATTTGTATAAATATTTACTGTCCTCTATTGGAATACTATTAGTAATAATTTGAGAAGCAGATTAACAAATAGATTTGAAGTATATATTGTTTTAAAGTAAATCCTAATAATTTAATGTTGTTAATATATATGTTTTGTTTTACATTTTTACAAAATCACCAATAAAACACTTTCTACTTGGCCTTTCGCCAGAATTACAATTACATCATCAGGCAACACAAATTTATTTTTGGTTAATATTTTGCTGGCGAGAGGCCTAGTAAAAAATGTTTTATATTGGTGATTTTGTAAAAAAAATGTTAAAACAAAACGAAGAATACCAATATCAACTCCATCTGAAATTAACAATGGATATATTGTCGCTAAAAGTTAAAACAAAAATGATTGATGTACTGTTTGGAAAGAGAAATATGAATAATTGACCTGAATTCTTTGGATGAGAATAATACTGTCTATATTTTAGAAAAATAATGGGTAAGTACGTAAATATTTGTAAATCATTTACAGTACAAAAATCAGTCTGAAGAAAAATATACAGCTAACAACATGATTAAAAGAAATGAAAAAGCTTATTCTGATAGAAAGAAGTTATTATTGTAGAAAAAGAAATTTGATTCATCAAAATATCATTTGATTAATTGACAATGCTTTGTGTGGCACAAACTATATTTGAATAATAATGGAACATATCTTTCAAATAAAAGTAGTCCAATAATAAGTTTTCAATAGATAATTATAGTACAGTTTCTGAATTATAAGAGCAGCTTCAACAATTGATGAACTCTTTCATGTCAAAAAGAAAGAATGCCGCAGCGCAATAAGGAGTGGAAGTTACGGTATCCCTAGTGAAATCCCTGCAGTGAGGAAGGTATAAATCTTTACTAAATTTCTTTACTCAGTCTAATCTACATGATTCACAGAAATCATAAACATGAGGTTTGATTCTCACCCTGGCTAAAATATATTTTATCTGGTTAGACATGCAAGCCACATTTTTACGGTTTTATCGTGTTTGGGAGTTTTTTCTATGGAGTTCACAAGCAATAAAAAACATAACCTGTTTGAAATATATTTTCTAAGTTATAGAAATTGCAGTGCAGCAAGTATCGCATACTAAGACAGGTACCCTAATACACGTGCAGCAAGTATCGCATACCGACAAGTACCCTAATAGACGTGCAGCAAGTATCGCATACTAAGACAGGTACCCAAATAGACGTGCAGCAAGTATCGCATACCAAGACAGGTTCCCTAATAGACATGCAGAAAGTATCGCATACCAAGACAGGTACCCAAATAGACGTGCAGCAAGTATCGCATACTAAGACAGGTACCCTAATACACGTGCAGCAAGTATCGCATACCAAGACAGGTACCCAAATAGACGTGCAGCAAGTATCGCATACCAAGACAGGTTCCCTAATAGACATGCAGAAAGTATCGCATACCAAGACAGGTACCCAAATAGACGTGCAGCAAGTATCGCATACTAAGACAGGTACCCTAATAGACGTGCAGCAAGTAAAATAGACGTGCAGCAAGTATCGCATACTAAGACAGGTACCCAAATAGACGTGCAGCAAGTATCGCATACCAAGACAGGTTCCCTAATAGACATGCAGAAAGTATCGCATACCAAGACAGGTACCCAAATAGACGTTCAGCAAGTATCGCATACTAAGACAGGTACCCTAATACACGTGCAGCAAGTATCGCATACCAAGACAGGTACCCAAATAGACGTGCAGCAAGTATCGTATACCAAGACAGGTACCCTAATAGACGTGAAGAAAGTATCGCATACTAAGACAGGCACCCTGATAGATGTGCAGCACAACATAGGTATTTTAAAAACCTATAGAAAAAAAATCATAAACTTCTATTACGTTAGGTTAAGCTGAATTATTGGCACAGTAAACAGCAATTGTTTACAGACTGAAAGTTTGTAGGTTAGAAATCGGTTATATTCCAACAATGGTATGACTCTAATAAACAGTTGGCAATGGTAATAGCAATATTCCACGCCACACATAACATATGGGCCTAGTCTTAGCTGTAGTACCTATATTATACATTGAGCTCTAATTATATTTATCATCTGAAACCACCATATTATATTGGGAGTTGCATTAGAAATCATTAACTTGGCTACGTTATTGGGAAATGGTGGCCATTTTGGAAAATATTAAATAGTCCTACATATTTTTAATCCTCTCAAAAAAGGGAATGTTCTCCATTTAAATTCTGTTGGGAACAATCTTACAATACCCCAATTGTTTACAATACCCCATTGTAGAAAATAAAAAACGCTCTGTATATTATGGTGTAGTGTGATGGATAGGTGTATGAGTTATTAATAGATAGTTGTGCCGTTTGCACATAACGATCGTCTCCCTCGGACAGTTCAGTCTTCTTCTCGGTATTTCCATTTAGTTTTAGTGTCTTTGTGGTCATTTTCTGTGTTCCGTGAAGTAGTTTTCTGTGTTTCTTGGTTTCAACGGCAAGCTCTCCATTGTAGCTTTGCAGCCGACGATCAATGTATTGCGGCTAGAAACTTTAGCCCTGGCTCCGGGGTCGGAGTGTGGCGGACGGGCACCTGCATGGCTTCTGACTATATTTTTTAGATTTTATTTTTTATGTTGTTTAGTTAATGTTTTTTTCTTTTAAAGAACGGGGTTCTCAGATAATTCTTCACTTTGTAGTTTCCGTTAGGAGCCGCCCAGTTTAGCCTTCTGGATTTCGGCGTAGTTATTAATTTAATTCTTTTGTTTAATTTTGTTTACTTTTCCAAATTGGCCTAACCTTCCACATTTCTTTTGTTGCCCGAGCCTCCGTAAGACAAGAAATTTAAATTTTGTCTTTGTATTATGTGTAGTCAAACTTTTATTCATTTGTTGTCATTGTTATTATCATTGTATATGTTTATGTCATGTGTTTTTTATTTGTCATAAAATGTATTACTGTTATACATATTTTCAAAGATATATTTTTATTTATGATCTATAAAATGTTTAATTAGGCCTAACCTATTTTGTTATATAGCCTACGTTTAGTTTGATACATTTTGCTACATTTTCTAATGTTGATTTTTTTGATAATCTTGTTGTCCTTTTTTAATTTATTTCTATTGCTTCGAGGCCAATATATTAGTTTTATACTTTTCTGTATTTATTGTTGATAGTGACTTAAAGTAACTTTTTACAAACGGTCAACAGCCTGTTTTGTCCGTAAATGTTTAATTTTTGTTCTATTACTTAATATTTTTTAATGCCTTTGAATTAAATGTTTTTAATGCTTTGAATTAAATGTTTTTTTAATTGTTATGATATAAACAATATTTTTGCCATTCAACTTGGGTTTTTGTGTCCTCCTGAGTTCGGTGCCTTCGCACCCACCCCCGATGAGTCCAGCGATGTTTTGAAAGTACAAGGGTGGGTTGTACGATATAGCTTTTAATGAATAGTATAAGTTAGTTGAATTAGTATGATTCAAGCAATTTTACATAGCTGTTCATGTTACTCCAATTATTTTACATAGCTGTTCATGTTACTCCAATTATTTTACATAGCTGTTCATGTTACTCCAATTATTTTACATAGCTGTTCATGTTACCCCAATTATTTTACTAGTTAGATCTCTGTGAAACAATGAAATACTTGTAATGTTTTTAAATAAGTAAAACATTATAATTTTATTACTTAAAAATGCACAATATAAATAAATATAATACTAAAAAAATAGCAAATTATGCTGTTGTAAAATGTCTTGATTTCACTTACGTATAAACTTATATTTTTATCATTGTAAAGTTTCAATAAATAACTGAACTCCATAATTCTACAATCCCTTACTATCATGAATGCAAATCATAACAATTCAAGCTATTATTGTTTTTATTTATATTATTTTAATTTACAGAAATAGTTAAGTAGGCATATCAACATTAGCATTTTAATAATGTGAGCCACCAATTTCTGTACGTCATCGTGATGACTTGAAAGATGTTATTGTCACTACAAGCGGGTTATTGGAAATCAATTAATTGATGGGTCGTGTCAGTGTTACACTTTATCGTAACAAACGATGTTTGAGGTGAAAATTACCCATCATTCTCCTTGTGACAATAAACGTCTACTTAGGTAGGTTACTCATGATCAAGGAGTATTGGAGGAGTTATAATGGATTCTCAATAATCAAGGTGTTATTATCTACAAATATATATAGGGTATTATTGGAATACGTTGAAAGTGTCTTGTCTAAGACATTTTTCGAGCACCATTATTTGTAATAGCCTAACAATGTCGGATTATAATCAAAGTTTGAGATTGAAAACTATTAAATAAACTAAATCCAAATAGTTATATGCTAGTAAATAAACGTGAATAATGACGCAGTTTCCATTAGTAAAGCAAACCACAACTTACTTGCTAAAGCATTTGAGATTGTGCTAAATTGAAAAAAAATCAACTTCAAAATGACAACGAATAGAATTATATTATTACTATAATGTTTTAAATAATAGTATATTTTCATAATAATGATAATTTAGTATATTAAAATAGCATAGTAAGCAATTGGCAGGACTTTAAATTGTTCAAAGCAGCCCCTTTTTGCTATAGCAACTTGCTTCTTTACAAAATTTTTGTTTATAATATTAATGTTTCGTTAATTATAGTCAGTAACATAACAATGTAATTTTAAATATAAATTTATTTGTTTAGTGCCCTTCTATTAATAATAATTTATTATTTTGTAGTGGTCCCTAATAAAATTGACTTGTTGAAAATTGACAATTTGTGAATTTAAAATTTTAAAGCCATGAATTTTCCAATATTATTAATTATAAGTTTTGCTAGAAAATTTGTACTTCACATCCTAGTTTAAGAGTACCACTCTTCTAATGAAGTAATTTTGTTATCTGCTTTGTGTTAAGTAAAAAGGCACTAACGCAATACATTCAATGTACACAATTAATGAACGAGAGAAAATTAAATAAAACGAATACTTGAAGAAGAAAATAGATTGGAGACTGTCTCATGAAATTGGAGAGCATCAGGTGCAGTTGGAAAGTGATGACACCAATTGTCCAGTTCTGATGTCACAGGAGAGGGGACAACACATGAGACTGGAGTGGCAAGCCAAGCATTGAGACCAACTCCTTAGTATAACAAGGCATATACTAAGATCTAGTATTACAGACCATGAACTCTTTACTAGTTTACATTAGTAATGTAAACAATAGAAAATGAAAGTGCCAATATACAAGAGGTAAACTGTGTATTTCACTACAATATTTGTGATATGGCTCTATTTATTATGGGGAAGTAAACAGTTATTAGTCATGGACTAGTTATAGTTATTTATGAAACCCTATATTTATCGTTATAGTAGAAAAATTCATTAAAAGCTCATAAATATTTGTATGTAGAAATAAATGTTGGGTTTTACTCAACTACAACTTAATTCAAAATTCACGTTCCCTTAGTAACGTTTATATTTCAAGAATATAACTGTTTTCACACTGTCCATGACTATAATTGGGTTTGCTCCCGCAACATTACAGACTGAGGATGGGCTTTGTACTGTGGGCTAGTGAGTGGATGGCTGTGAGATCTCGTTATGTATAACAAAATGAAATTAAATCACATGTATGAGTGGTTGGTACGTCTTGTTCAAAGAATACAATATTAATAAACATTAATTAAAAAACATTCACCCAAACCAGTAATATTTATTGAAGTAAATCATTTTTGTATCGAACACATATTCTGGTGAAAACCAAAGTAATAGTTTTGTAAAAATGATTACTATAAGTAAACAAGGTTAAGGGATGTTTTATTTACCAGATAAAGTTAGGGCTGAGAAAGCCTCTCTGACACTTAACCTGGGGACCAACAGCTTGAAGGTGACTTTCGACCAGGCAGGCATGCAAGGCCGGAATCGTTCCACCGGTCACCTATCCTAGGTGTTGCGTGACACCCTTGTTTTGCTATTACATCAGAAGCCTCCGGTCTAAGCCGCGGGTAGAGTTTATTATCTTTTACATTTACGCTTATTATAAGATACATTGTATTTTTAAATCAGTTTAAATAAATTAACTTTAACCGTCACAACTGGACTGATTGTTTACACATATTCATTGTTGTTAATATTAAATTTGTAGTATGTGGGAAAATATGATAATTATTTTTTACATTTTAATAGCATTTATATATTATGTAATAAATATACAAGTTTAACCATTGATGGAAATATTTTTGTTTCTGAGTTCTATGTTATCCGCTCAATGGTTGTCATTTATGTAGTCACTTCAAGAAGTCTCGTACACCAATTTCGGTTGGTGATCGTAGTTTTAATATTATGGGGGAGAAGTTGACAGTGCAGAATTGATAATCAACTAGCAACCAAACTAATAATATGTGGATCAGATTCCAGATCAATAGGTTTCCTGTTTACAACTCTCTCAGTTGGTGTATTAATGCATGATACTCTCCAAAGTTTACCTTGTTCATCCATTCCTATTCACCGCTCATATTTGAACTTACCGTAACTATCGGTGTATTAATGCATCGAACTCTCCAAAGTTTACCTTGTTCATCCATTCCTATTCACCGCTCATATTTGAACTTGTCGTAACTATCGGTGTATTAATGCACGGAACTCTCCAAAGTTTACCTTGTTCATCCATTCCTATTCACCGCTCATATTTGAACTTGTTGTAACTATCGGTGTATTAATGCATCGAACTCTCCAAAGTTTACCTTGTTCATCCATTCCTATTCACCGCTCATATTTGAACTGGTCGTAACTATCGGTGTATTAATGCATCGAACTCTCCAAAGTTTACCTTGTTCATCCATTCCTATTCACCACTCATATTTGAACTTGTCGTAACTATCGGTGTATTAATGCATCGAACTCTCCAACGTTTACCTTGTTCATCCATTCCTATTCACCGCTCATATTTGAACTTGTCGTAACTATCGGTGTATTAATGCATCGAACTCTCCAAAGTTTACCTTGTTCATCCATTCCTATTCACCGCTCATATTTAAACTTGTCGTAACTATCGGTGTATTAATGCATCGAACTCTCCAAAGTTTACCTTGTTCATCCATTCCTATTCACCGCTCATATTTGAACTTGTCGTAACTATCGGTGTATTAATGCACGGAACTCTCCAAAGTTTACCTTGTTCATCCATTCCTATTCACCGCTCATATTTGAACTTGTCGTAACTATCGGTGTATTAATGCATCGAACTCTCCAAAGTTTACCTTGTTCATCCATTCCTATTCACCGCTTATATTTGAACTTGTCGTAACTATCGGTGTATTAATGCATGGAACTCTCCAAAGTTTACCTTGTTCATCCATTCCTATTCACCGCTCATATTTGAACTTGTCGTAACTATCGGTGTATTAATGCATCGAACTCTCCAAAGTTTACCTTGTTCATCCATTCCTATTCACCGCTCATATTTGAACTTGTTGTAACTATCGGTGTATTAATGCATTGAACTCTCCAAAGTTTACCTTGTTCATCCATTCCTATTCACCGCTCATATTTGAACTTATCGTAACTATCGGTGTATTAATGCATGGAACTCTCCAACGTTTACCTCGTTCATCCATTCCTATTCACCACTCATATTTGAACTTGTCGTAACTATCGGTGTATTAATGCACGGAACTCTCCAAAGTTTACCTTGTTCATCCATTCCTATTCACCGCTCATATTTGAACTTATCGTAACTATTGGTGTATTAATGCATGGAACTCTCCAAAGTTTACCTTGTTCATCCATTCCTATTCACCGCTCATATTTGAACTTATCGTAACTATCGGTGTATTAATGCATGGAACTCTCCAACGTTTACCTCGTTCATCCATTCCTATTCACCGCTCATATTTGAACTTGTCGTAACTATCGGTGTATTAATGCATCGAACTCTCTAAAGTTTACCTTGTTCATCCATTCCAATTCACAGCTCATATTTTAACTAATCGTAACTATTAGCGTTTAATAAATTTATTCCCTTTACTCGAACAGTTTTTTTCTATTATTTACTAATTATCTAAACTATCAAGTTGATTAGTTGATGTTGCAATCATCTTTCATTCCTTCATACAACATAATATCCAGGCCTAAAAAGTAACGCAATATGTTTCTCGCAGTCCTACCGGCTGCGCCAGAGAGGACTACGTTATCCACTACGACCCGTACCTGAGGGAGACATCTCCAGGGTTTAAGGTTGATACGAATATATAATTGAACTAAACAAAGAAGGTGGTAAGTAGTTGTGTTCCATATATATATATTACACCTTCACCAAAGCGGAAGGTGACAGGCTTTAAATTGCTATGGTAGGGAGCTAATAATAAATATAATTCATTAATTAATTGAGATAGTGAATATTGTAGAATTTGATGTGTCGATAATGTTAATTAAAAAATTGCAAATATATAAATAAATTAAATACATTTAGTAATTGATTGTGGTCCGTATTCGTGTTTTGATTGTTTTGAATTGATATAAACATATATTAAAGAAATAATTATTCTGGTGGATATATTAGACCGTTGTATGTCAAGATTGTTATTGGATCATTCTTGTAGAGAATGAGGTAATTGTAATCATGGTCAATTGACTAAACTTGTCACTCGAGAATATTTGTAAGGTAATATAATTTGAATGGTTCGATTAACTATGGAGGTCCTCACAGTTGATAAAGTCCGAATATTATTGTTTGACTGTTAATATGATTTGTAGTTGATTTTTAATTTCGTGAGTAAGACTTGTTATTGTATATAACTCAAACGTCTTCTGTTAATATTATTATCTTGCCTATAACCGTGGTTTTTGTATGAATTCTTAAAGTAACGTTTGTATCATTGTACAGAGTAATGTGACTTTAATATTTATAGAAGTAAGGAAGCTGTTGTTCATGCAAATCGAGAAGGTTGAACCTTATTACTTAATTTTAGAACTTATTCGATTACTGGATTGTACACTGAAGGTACATTGTACTGATGGTAATATTAGTTAAAATAAATTGGATACGGATTGGAAAATTGGAATAGGTTGTATTGTCTATTACTTTATGAGAAATATATGTTAAAAGGAGGTGTATACGTGTATACGTTAGTACAAGGTTATTATAATATTTTGGAAGGGAACTGTCAAAATGTTTTGTTGTGTTGTACTTTCACCAGTGTCAGTAGTTACTCCGGGTCATGGTCTCCTACACTAGCTGAGCGAGTTACCAAGGTTAATGATTTTCTCATTGTGTTATTTGTGAGGGTAACTTCTCTTGTGGGTAATTTCTTGAGGGTAACTTGTGAGGGTAATTTCTCAATAGTTGTTTGTGAATTAATATTTTATCAATTAATTTTGATCTTTATAACATTGTACTTTAGTGGGAGGTTAAAACTCACCTCTCACTTACTACTACCTCTACCATACTCACTTAAGCAGCAGTTTACATTGTGAAATCTTCAAGGTTAGGGCTAAGTAACAAAACAAACTTATCAGTGGGTTTCTGGCACAACTGTAACAAGCACTAAACATGTATAATAAATATATAGAAATACTGTATAAGAAGATTAACGAGTTTATAATTTCCAATTTGTCATCAATATTAGAGTAAACAGAAGCATTTGGTAGGCTAATAAATTAACTGTGTGTCATTATCATTATCATTAAAATGTATTTACTTTTATAAACGAAATGAGAATAACAAAATTAACGTAGTTTTATTTTCAAAGATTTGCTCTGTTCTGTATGCATACTTACACTATTGAATATAGTTTATAGTACAATTCACCTAACTTTTATTAATTTTATTCAAGAAAAACTAATTAACAACTGTCTGTTATATAATAATTCATAAACAATGGTTAGAGTCAAGAAAAGTGGGTTGTCCCGGATTGGCTAGTTGGATGGCTGTCTCCCACGGGAGGATTCCTCCAGAAACCTGGGAAGGGATCATTTAAGACCAACGGAGACATTGGCAGCTGAGAAGACTACAATATGGGTAAATACCGTGTTTCATGAACTCATCATACTATGTTTCTCTCCAGAGAGCTGTGAAACCCATACACTACTATAGCTGAGAAAGGATCAGTTAAGATCAAAGGAGACTCTGGCCGCTGAGAAGACTACAATAGGGGTAAATACCGTGTTTAATCAACTCATCATACTATGTTTCTCTCTAGAGAGCTGTGAAACCCATACACTATTTGAACTGTGAAAGGATCAGTTAAGATTAACGGAGAAACTTGTAGCTGAGAAGACTACAATAGGGGTAAATACCATGTTTAATCAACTCATCATACTATGTTTCTCTCTAGAGAGCTGTGAAACCCATACACTACTATAGCAGAGAAAGGATCAGTTGAGATTAACGGAGAAACTTGGAGCTGAGAAGACTACAATAGGGGTAAATACCGTGTTTAATCAACTCATCATACTATGTTTCTCTCCAGAGAGCTGTGAAACCCATACACTACTATAGCTGAGAAAGGATCAGTTAAGATCAAAGGAGACACTGGCAGCTAAGAAGACTACAATAGGGGTAAATACCATTTTTTATCAACTCATCATACTATGTTTCTCTCCAGAGAGCTGTAAAACCCATACACTACTATAGCTGAGAAAGGATCAGTTAAGATGAACGGAGTCACTGGCAGCTAAGCAGACTACAATAGGGGTAAATACCGTGTTTTATCAACTCATCACACTATATTTCTCTCCAGAGAGCTGTGAATCCCATACACTACTATAGCTGAGAAAGGATCAGTTAAGATCAAAGGAGACACTGGCAGCTAAGAAGACTACAATATGGGTAAATACCGTGTTTTATCAACTCATCATACTATGTTTCTCTCCAGAGAGCTGTAAAACCCATACACTATTTGAACTGTGAAAGGATCAGTTAAGATAATCGGAGACACTGGCAGCTAAGAAGACTACAATATGGGTAAATACCATGTTTTATCAACTCATCATACTGTGTTTCTCTCCCGAGAGCTGTGAAACCCATACACTACTACAGCTGAGAAAGGATCAGTTAAGATCAAAGGCGATACTGGCAGCTAAGAAGACTACAATAAGGGTAAATACCGTGTTTTATGAACTCATCATACTATGTTTCTCTCCAGAGAGCTGTGAAACACATACACTACTATAGCTGAGAAAGGATCAGTTAAGATCAACGGAGACACTGGCAGCTAAGAAGACTACAATATGGGTAAATACCGTGTTTTATCAACCCATCATACTATGGTTCTCTCCAGAGAGCTGTGAAACCCATACACTACTATAGCTGAGAAAGGATCAGTTGAGATCAACGGAGACACTGGCAGCTGAGAAGACTACAATAGGATTAAATACCATATTTTATCAACTCATCACACTGTGTTTCTCTCCAGAGAGCTGTGAAACACATACACTACTATAGCTGAGAAAGGATCAGTTAAGATCAAAGGAAACATCTCAGCTGCACTGGCAGCTAAGAAGACTACAATAGGGGTAAATACCGTGTTTTATGAACTCATCATACTATGTTTCTCTCCCGAGAGCTGTGAAACCCATACACTACTATAGCTGAGAAAGGATCAGTTAAGATCAAAGGAGACACTGGCAGCTAAGAAGACTACAATAGGGGTAAATACCGTGTTTTATCAACTCATCACACTATATTTCTCTCCAGAGAGCTGTGAAACCCATACACTACTATAGCTGAGAAAGGATCAGTTGAGATCAACGGAGACACTGGCAGCTGAGAAGACTACAATATGGGTAAATACCGTGTTTTATCAACCCATCATACTATGGTTCTCTCCAGAGAGCTGTGAAACCCATACACTACTATAGCTGAGAAAGGATCAGTTGAGATCAACGGAGACACTGGCAGCTGAGAAGACTACAATAGGATTAAATACCATATTTTATCAAATCATCACACTGTGTTTCAATTTCGTAGTTAGTAAAGCAATGTTTAAGTCACTTTTATTGAGAACTCAATGTCTGTGCAATCTTAATCTAAAAAAAAGATAATCGGATAGTGAATGATCTCATTGCAACTGAATAAAATGTTAGCAAAACATTTACTATTGCATCAGTAATTTATCTTTTTAATTTAATGTTATAGGTGAATCGAACACTCCAGAAATAATAGTTACCGTAATGTAAACAAACAATGTCACCGAAAGGCCTTACGAAATAAAAAAAATTATTATTAGTGGAGTTTTTGATTCACCTTTAATATTAAATTATAAATCGAGTAAGGTAAGAGTTTGAGGAATGAATGTTTAATTACTACAAAACTGATAAATAAAAAACAACAAAAGTATTATAAAACATTTCTATGATACAATAGTACTACAAATTCTATAGAAAGAACTCTGTTCGTCTCATTTCAAAAGTTGAAAACTCTGCAACGAAGTTTGGAGTTTCGAAATAAGTTAGAGAAGGGATATGATTGTAATCATAAAGTTTGGAACTGTGTTCTTAGCTTTTGTTGACTGATTCGTACTATTCTATGATCCTGTTCTTTCTTAGTTTTTTATAATCTACACACACACTGATGAGTGTCTACAGGCATCATTAACTTTGGGGATCTACCCAAGGAACGGAACTGTTATAATACCTATAGATCTGCCGTAATTGTGAATTTCGTTTGTTAAACATTTGTTTGGACTTTTCCTCACGGATTGAGTATATTAGAAATAGATATACTTATAAAAATAGATTGCTAATTAATGTAAAATAATATGAACTGTCACTAAAACACAAAGGGCTACTTAGGAAATTCAAACGATACCTTAGAATTGTGTTTTATGTCATTATGAAATTCTCTATAACTTATTTTCAAGCTTCTTTTACTTGATATCGTAGTTTAAGTTTATGAAAGGACTTATCACATTTAGTAGTTTGTGTCTGATGATGGTAATTCTTACTGAAAGACTCCGTGAGATGACAAATTATATTGACTAGTATGTTGAGTCCGTTCTTAAGGAAGCTGTGTTAAGCTGCATGGAACTATACTCGAATATTGCCAAGCACTGAAGAATTGTATGTCTGGTGAAAGTCTAAAAACTTTTACACTAAGGCTACATCCGTTCCATGACATTAAAACCCCTTGAACCGAAGGAGTAAAATCCCTCTAAGATGTCGAAGGAGTGTTTACAAGAAAATGTTTGCAATGTCTGAAAATCTTAGTCTGTTTGGAACCGGATTAAACGTCTTCCAAGCCTTCGAATTATGAAAACTAGCAATGAAAACTTCCCTATAAATTTTCTTCATTACATTATTTCCCAAGCCAGTAGGGCAGCACAAAAAAAAACTTTAAACGTAAATTGGAAGACGAGGGATGATTCCCTGGTCACCGACTCGCCATTCGATCGAATCTACATTTTACAGTATATTTAAGTATATTGAATGCCAATTAGTAAACGTGTCCTTTAATTCATCCTTTACTAATAAATACTATCAGCACTAGTGTACAATGTGGAAAAAGAACTGTAAATATTGTAGGCCATTTGTTCCTTCCTAGGTCCTCTTAATACTGTCACAGTGGTAGCGCAATGGTTTCCGTTAACGAGGACTACCAGAGAATCTGCGATGTCCGAGCTGGATGGTTAGAACAGTCTGGATATTACATATGGAAGATTACTTCAGACTTGTCAGTTAGCTGGAAATCGGATCAATACTACTTGGTCTGGATTCCACGTAAAGTTGTAGGTCCTTAATCGTTCTAACTATTAGGACAACTGTATTGAGTTACGAATTACTGTAAAATTAGTATTACTAACTGTATAGATAAAGCAAGATTCTATCAAAGACTTCTAATAAATGGGTTTTTTTAAGAGAAAGTTGACATTGTAACTTTTATAAATTTATAACAATAACTACACTTGTTCATCTACACTCATCACATTAATTCACTTATAAATTTTCGATAGCACTACGATCAGCGCTTAATGATGAATAATTAATAATAAATGAATAATATTGTAAGTATCATAGATTTCATCAACCAATAATACCATATGATAGTACATAATACATTATAGATGTCTCTTAAGACTTAACAACATGTTTAATATATATATATATATATGAACAAAGACATATACATTAAAACAATTAGCCTGTATGCTAGTATGAGAGTACGAATATCGGCTAATTGTTTCTATAACATTTGCCAACAAAAACACATTATTAAGGTACATAATGTTTTATTACCACCAGAGCCTAGGATTTTTAATCATATTCCTTTACATGGTTCAAAAAATCATTTGAACATCTAGTTATCTCGATAATGATGTCAAGTAGTGATGGTTGGAAAATTTTTTTATTTGCATCGATTAAATCGAGTGATGGTAAAGGCCATTTCAGTTTGTAAAGGTTTAAAGTTAAAATCGATTGAACATTGAACAAGAGTAAATGTGCTCTTGAATGAAACCATGGTAGAGCAAGAATTAATTAGTAAAACCCTCGAAGGAACTGTACAAAATGGGTTTCTATTTAGATCAAAGTTATATATGGTTCACATTAAAAAACCCTCGAAGGAACTGGTACAAAATGGGTTTCTATTTAGATTAAAGTTATATATGGTTCACATTAAAAAACCCTCGAAGGAACTGTACAAAATGGGTTTCTATTTAGATCAAAGTTATATATGGTTCACATTAAAAAACCCTCGAAGGAACTGTACAAAATGGGTTTCTATTTAGATCAAAGTTATATATGGTTCACATTAAAAAACCCTCGAAGGAACTGTACAAAATGGGTTTCTATTTAGATCAAAGTTATGTATGGTTCACATTAAAAAACCCTCGAAGGAACTGTACAAAATGGGTTTCTATTTAGATCAAAGTTATATATGGTTCACATTAAAAAACCCTCGAAGGAACTGTACAAAATGGGTTTCTATTTAGATCAAAGTTATATATGGTTCAATTAAAAAACCCTTGAAGGAACTGTTCAAAATGGGTTTCTATTTAGATCAAAGTTATATATGGTTCACATTAAAAAACCCTCAAAGGAACTGTACAAAATGGGTTTCTATTTAGATCAAAGTTATATATGGTTCACATTAAAAAACCCTCGAAGGAACTGTACAAAATGGGTTTCTATTTAGATCAAAGTTATATATGGTTCACATTAAAAAAACCCTCGAAGGAACTGTACAAAATGGGTTTCTATTTAGATCAAAGTTATATATGGTTCACATTAAAAAACCCTCGAGGGAACTGTACAAAATGGGTTTCTATTTAGATCAAAGTTATATATGGTTCACATTAAAAAACCCTCGAAGGAACTGTACAAAATGGGTTTCTATTTAGATCAAAGTTATATATGGTTCACATTAAAAAACCCTCGAGGGAACTGTACAAAATGGGTTTCTATTTAGATCAAAGTTATATATGGTTCACATTAAAAAACCCTCGAAGGAACTGTACAAAATGGGTTTCTATTTAGATCAAAGTTATATATGGTTCACATTAAAAAAAATAGATTACTAAGATTAATCATAATTTTTATATGATTTGTACTAAAACTTAAGATATTTAAATTAAACACTATTACATCGATAGTTTTTACTGTAAAATTGGTATTTATAGCTGTATCGATAAAGCATGGTTCCATCAAAGACTATATTTGTATCAACGACAACAGCTTGAAAGAATAAATTTGTTGACAAGAAAAGATAGTTGAGAAGCACTTCTACAAATAGTCACTGGCACCAGCCAGGTCACGTGATCGTTCCAGTGTTGACATTCTGCAAGCTTGCTATATACTAACACTGAACAGATTGGTATACATATAAATATACTAAGTATCAGTGTACAAGTATTTAATTGTTTTACTTATAAATTTATCTTATAAAACGTTTGTTATTCTCTAAAACGTTTAGAGAACAACAAAACAACAAAAGTTTTACTTTTGGACATTTTTTAGTATGGGGATAGTATTACTTAATGAAATGTTGGGGACCTTTTTGATAACTAAATGTCTATTGCTTTAAAAACATGTTTGTTGTGTATTTGGATTTAAAACATTATCTTCATAACAGTGAACTAAGTAAAATAACCTTAGTTTTCGTTAAACGTTTAAGTGGCAAGCTATCTGGATGTCAGTCATAAAATGCTTAATACTGACTGCAATATAAAGTAAATATAGAATAAGTTTTATTCCCGGTGAACTGACATACATATATCGAATTAGCTTCCTTTAAGGGCTGAAAATATATTTCTTAAAAATGAATTATATTTATGATATCGCTTTAAGTTAACTGTCTTATATTATATAATATAATTTAGGTTATACATCTCATTTGAACCCGTATTATTTAGGAAATATATATATGCCTTTTATATATATATATATATATATATATATATATATATATAAGGCAAATCCCAGGCTCACTCACTCACTCATCACTAATTCTCCAACTTAATATGCGGGTAGACAGCTGCAATTTTTTACACTGTTTATTTTGGTTTTAAATATCACAACTAAAAAATTTTCATCACTCATAAGGAATATTAACAACCCCTAAAATATTCTTCCATAGGGATAACATTGGGTTGATTGTAGTAAATTAATAACAGCTGTTTTGTAAATAAATAACGTATTGATTTTGTATGTTTGACATTGTACTATTGATGCCACAGAGCAAAGCTGCTCTGTGATAGATGAATTTTTAATTTTCAGCTGTAAAAAAAATAAATGAAATCAACAGGTTTGAAATAGGCAAAGTAATACAATTGTTTATTTACACTAATAAGTAGGTAGTAACGGAAGAAGTGTCAATGAGATACTGTAAATACATTTTATATTGTCAATTTACGTTACACAGTTAATGTATTATTATTTGTAGTCAAAAGTTACATGCCGAGGACGAAGGCGGTGTATCGAGCGCAGGGAGCGAAGGGGTTGGCACGAAAAGCGTGCAGAGGTGTAGCTAGTCAGTATATATATATATATATAAAAGCCATTTATCACTCACCACTATTTCTCCAAAACTATACGTCCAATTGACATGAAATTTTGTACATACTAGAAGCTTATTAAGAATGGAATGTCCTCTCCAACCTCATGACTCCGTCCTAATGGCCTCCGAAATTCCCATGGTGGTCTTATGGAGCTATATTAATTGATTAATTAATTTAATAAACAGCTGTTAAATAAAAACAAATTGAGTAAAATTGTGGTAGGCTAAACTTTTAGAATAAAAAATAATTGAGTACAGTAGTAAATTATAAATAACATCAGCTGTTATAAATTAGATACTAGATTAAATAATTAATTGGTTTTCATATTATGACCGGCGGAGCGGGTGGATACAGCTAGTATCGTAATAAATTGTTTCTTGAAGCATTATAACTAATCAAATGCAATTAATCATGTATAACGTTATCACAAAATTATCGTATTTAATATTTTTAAGGCTTAAAAAAGGCACTGATAGGTTTCAGCAGTCACTATAAGATCTGAACTAGTATTATTAATTTCTAAGACGCCGATCGTCGATACGAGCCCTCGTATATGGCTGAATGTGAGGGGCGAATGAGTGTAGATGAACGAGTGTAGTCATTATTACTATCTGAGTTCAACTTCGAAAGGAATATTTATTAATAGCCCAATAACCAGAGCAACTATAGGACCTACAGCTTTACGTGGAATCCAAACCACGTAGTGTTGGTCTGATTTTCACCTAACTGTCTGACACTCAGTTCTCTTCCCTACACAACATTTAAACATTGACTACCATCCAACATGGACACCTCAGACTTATATAGTAACGTCTACTTCGATGGCAACTATTGAGCGAACGCCGTGTCGGTATTAAGAGGACCGAGCATTGAACCTATCGCCTACCTCTCGCATAAAAAAGTTTAATCTTAAACTATACCTTTGTAAAAGAGTTAAATGTTATCGAATGTATTTGCAGTATTAAAAATAATCCTCATATTTTGTAATATACTGAATTCAATATTACATTAAATGTTTTGATTGATTATAAAAACATGAATGTATGTTCCTTGGCATAATTGAAAAACAGAAATAGTAGCGTGTATTGTTTGTGGTCAACAGCTGTGAGGTTGCACACCATGCCCACACCAGTTACAGACGTGTCTAGTTCCTTCAAGTCCCTAACTGTGTCAGATGAAAGCACTGAACTACATAAATAGCAGCATACACTACTTGATGCCAAAAGGTGTCAGGTTGATCACGCCCCCCCCCCCCACACACATACAACAATTACAGACGTTTCCAATTCCTTCCAGACCCTAACAGTGTTAGATGACAGCACTGAACCACTTAAATAGCGGCATACACTGCTTGATGCCAAAAGGTGTCAGGTTGATCACGTCCCCCCCCCCATACAGAACAAGTACATACGGATCTAGTTCCTTCCCGTCTCTAACTGTGTCAGATGACAGCACTGAACCACTTAAGTAGCGGCATGCACTGCTTGATTCCAAAAGGTGTCAGGTTGATCACACTCCTCCCCCCCCCCCACACACATAACAATTACCGATATGTCCAGTTCCTTCCAGTCACTGTCAGATGAACCACATAAATAGCGTCATGCACTGCTTGATTCCAAAAAGTGTCAGGCTGATCACACTCCTCCCCCCCCCCCACACACACACATAACAATTACCGATATGTCCAGTTCCTTCCAGTCACTGTCAGATGAACAACATAAATAGCGTCATGCACTGCTTGATTCCAAAAAGTGTCAGGTTGATCATACTCCCCCCCACACACACACACATAACAATTACCGACATGTCCAGTTCCTTCCTAGCACTGAACCACATAAATAAACTGATTGATGACAAAAGGTGTCAGGTTGATCACACTCCTCCCCCCCCCCACACACACACATAACAATTACCGACATGTCCAGTTCCTTCCAGTCACTGTCAGATGACAGCACTGAACCACTTAAATAGCGGCATACACTGCTTGATGCCAAAAGGTGTCAGGTTGATCACGTCCCCTCCCATACAGAACAAGTACATACGTGTCTAGTTCCTTCCCGTCTCTAACTGTGTCAGATGACAGCACTGAACCACATAAATAGCGTCATGCACTGCTTGATGCCAAAAGGTGTCAGGTTGATCATACTCCTCCCCCCCCCCACACACACACATAACAATTACCGACATGTCCAGTTACTTCCTAGCACTGAACCACATAAATAAACTGATTGATGACAAAAGGTGTCAGGTTGATCACACTCCTCCCCCCCCCCACACACACACATAACAATTACCGACAAGTCCAGTTCCTTCCAGTCACTGTCAGATGAACCACATAAATAGCGGCAAGCACTGCTTGATTCCAAAAGGTGTCAGGTTGATCACACTCCTTCCCCCCCACACACACATAACAATTACCGACAAATCCAGTTCCTTCCAGTCACTGTCAGATGAACCACATAAATAGCAGCATACACTACTTGATGCCAAAAGGTGTCAGGTTGATCACGCCCCCCCCCCCCACACACACACACACACACAACAATTACAGACGTTTCCAGTTCCTTCCAGTCCCTAACAGTGTTAGATGACAGCACTGAACCACTTAAATAGCGGCATACACTGCTTGATGCCAAAAGGTGTCAGGTTGATCACGTCCCCCCCCCCCCATACAGAACAAGTACATACGGGTCTAGTTCCTTCCCGTCTCTAACTGTGTCAGATGACAGCACTGAACCACTTAAGTAGCGGCATGCACTGCTTGATTCCAAAAGGTGTCAGGTTGATCACACTCCTCCCCCCCACACACATAACAATTACCGATATGTCCAGTTCCTTCCAGTCACTGTCAGATGAACCACATAAATAGCGGCAAGCACTGCTTGATGCCAAAAGGTGTCAGGTTGATCATACTCCTCCCCCCCCACACACACATAACAATTACCGACATGTCCAGTTCCTTCCTAGCACTGAACCACATAAATAAACTGATTGATGACAAAAGGTGTCAGGTTGATCACACTCCTCCCCCCCCCCCACACACACACACATAACAATTACCGACATGTCCAGTTCCTTCCAGTCACTGTCAGATGACAGCACTGAACCACTTAAATAGCGGCATACACTGCTTGATGCCAAAAGGTGTCAGGTTGATCACGTCCCCCCCCCCCCATACAGAAAAAGTACATACGTGTCTAGTTCCTTCCCGTCTCTAACTGTGTTAGATGACAGCACTGAACCACATAAATAGCGTCATGCACTGCTTGATGCCAAAAGGTGTCAGGTTGATCATACTCCTCCCACCCCACACACACATAACAATTACCGACATGTCCAGTTCCTTCCTAGCACTGAACCACATAAATAAACTGATTGATGACAAAAGATGTCAGGTTGATCACACTCCTCCCTCCCCCCCACACACACACATAACAATTACCGACAAGTCCAGTTCCTTCCAGTCACTGTCAGATGAACCACATAAATAGCGGCAAGCACTGCTTGATGCCAAAAGGTGTCAGGTTGATCACACTCCTCCCCCCCCCCCACACACACACATAACAATTATCGACAAGTCCAGTTCCTTCCAGTCATTGTCAGATGAACCACATAAATAGCGGCAAGCACTGCTTGATGCCAAAAGGTGTCAGGTTGATCATACTCCTCCCCCCCCCACACACATAACAATTACCGACATGTCCAGTTCCTTCCTAGCACTGAATCACATAAATAAACTGATTGATGACAAAAGGTGTCAGGTTGATCACACTCCTCCCCCCCCACACACACACACACATAACAATTACCGACATGTCCAGTTCCTTCCAGTCACTGTCAGATGAACCACATAAATAGCGGTAAGCACTGCTTGATGCCAAAAGGTGTCAGGTTGATCATACTCCTCCCCCCCCCCCCACACACACATAACAATTACCGACATATCCAGTTCCTTCCAGTCACTGTCAGATGACAGCACTGAACCACATAAATAGCGGCATGCACTGCTTGATGCCAAAAGGTGTCAGGTTGATCACATTCCTCCCCCCCCCCCCCACACACACACATAACAATTACCGATATGTCCAGTTCCTTCCAGTCACTGTCAGATGAACCACATACTTAATACTATTTAAGAAGCCGCTCAGATCACATTGCATATAGTTTTTATTTCAGTACAATTTTAACACTTCCAAATCTCTACATCATTGAAATGTGTAAATATTCTCTTAATAATATTTCATTTCAAAATCCTTACAGTGAAAACTATAACACAGGTCAGAATTTTATATTATATCCATCCTACCAGTAAAATTTGAACTGTCAACGTACTAAATAGTTTGTAAAATAATGAATAAATTATGTAATAATAATAACAATATCAGCTTATTTCACATTGTATTTTTGAGGACAGTCAGGAGACTGTTGAGAGATATTGTCTATTATTCAATAGGAGAATTCCTTAATTCTAAGTTAGAGTCACTATGTCTTGACTAGTACCCATAATACCTAGAGTATTCCTACTTTCTAATAGTGATTAATTATATTTTGTTCTTATAATTATTTAATATTTTTATATTGATAATTCCAATGTAAAAAATTTATTTTAATGAAAATAAATGTCTTATGTCATATCTCGGCATGTAATAGGTCTGTCAACAAGTCCACGTCAACATATAGTACTGCGTATGCGCGAATCCTGCAACCCTGACGCCGCCGCGCTGTTTGAGCTCTGCCACGTGCTTCCTATTTACCTATTTTATACTGTTACTTGTGTAATTTCAACTTTATATAGTATATTTTTTATTTATCTATTAGGTGTTATATTACGAACAATGAGTGAATATTACATTAATTCAAGTTAATTTATTAATGAACGTATTTAGACACACACACACACACACACACACACACACACACACATATATATATATATAGAAATGTTGCTTGTTTAAAACTGGTTTTCTGGCGCGCTCTCGCCAGTTGTACAGAAAGCCCACGTGTATGTCCTCTTATGTAATAAGTTCATCGGCAAGCCCACGAGCATGTCCGCGCATGTAACACACACTTTATATATTTTTCTTTCGATTGCGAATAGTTATTAATTAATTACATATCATATAACTACAATGCGCGTAAATGTATAGGAGGCTTTTTATAAATACTGTACATACGTTCATTATGCAATTTAAAATGTAAAGACTTAGTATCGAGACGTCTTATAATATTAGAAGTCTCGTTAACCAGTTTAATTTACTGCAGCTGTTGGTAATCACAACAATGTCGTCATTTTTAGTATGTTATATAATAAGGTTAACATGTGAAATTATTAAGTGAGAAAATAACATAAATAATCTTTTTTTTTCATGAGCTCTTAGTTATATTTGTGGGCGCAAGCATCTGGTAGATAACTTATTTAACTCATTCTTATAGAGTTGTTACATATACAATACGTACACGCCGAGTGGTACTGCCTTTGTATTTCTCTCCAGTCCACGTAGTGTTACAATAAGATAATGACAAACTACGCAAGACGTTCTATACCATGGTTAAATGTCCAACAGACAGTCCAGCCTCCTCATACCTCGTTACACTAAGCAGCTTGTCTCTAACAAGGGTAATCTTCCCCAGTTGTTAGCGAGCCATCACACAGGATCGTTCAAGATTATTGCAATAACAATATATGAAATAATATGTTTAATAATTGGAATCAAGAACCTCTAACATCTTACTTCTTAGAGAATGTAACAACACATCCCCAAGTAGTTTTTTCCATGACACACATTTCCAGGATTAAAACATGTTTTTGATATGTTGTTAGTTACAAATAAATATTAAATAAATGGACAATTAAGTGGATAAATAAATGGATGAAGAGTAAGGAAATATTACAGAAGCTAAACATGTAGAGTGGTAAGAAACACAAATATAACATTTCTTAAGTCGTTACGGTAAAATCACACACTCAACAATATGCATTATTTTATATGCTAAACATGTAGAGTGGTAAGAAACACAAATATAACATTTCTTAAGTCGTAACGGTAAAATCACACACTTAACAATATGCATTATTATGGTTGCTAAACATGTAGAGTGGTAAGAAACACAAATATAACATTTCTTAAGTCGTAACGGTAAAATCACACACTTAACAATATGCATTATTATGGTTGCTAAACATGTAGAGTGGTAAGAAACACAAATATAACATTTCTTAAGTCGTAACGGTAAAATCACACACTCAACAATATGCATTATTATGGTTGCTAAACATGTAGAGTGGTAAGAAACACAAATATAACATTTCTTAAGTCGTAACGGTAAAATCACACACTCAACAATATGCATTATTATGGTTGCTAAACATGTAGAGTGGTAAGAAACACAAATATAACATTTCTTAAGTCGTAACGGTAAAATCACACACTCAACAATATGCATTATTATGGTTGCTAAACATGTAGAGTGGTAAGAAACACAAATATAACATTTCTTAAGTCGTAACGGTAAAATCACACACTTAACAATATGCATTATTATATATGCTAAACATGTAGAGTGGTAAGAAACACAAATATAACATTTCTTAAGTCGTAACGGTAAAATCACACACTTAACAATATGCATTATTATATATGCTAAACATGTAGAGTGGTAAGAAACACAAATATAACATTTCTTAAGTCGTTACGGTAAAATCACACACTCAACAATATGCATTATTTTATATGCTAAACATGTAGAGTGGTAAGAAACACAAATATAACATTTCTTAAGTCGTAACGGTAAAATCACACACTCAACAATATGCATTATTATATATGCTAAACATGTAGAGTGGTAAGAAACACAAATATAACATTTCTTAAGTCGTAACGGTAAAATCACACACTTAACAATATGCATTATTATATGCTAAACATGTAGAGTGGTAAGAAACACAAATATAACATTTCTTAAGTCGTAACGGTAAAATCACACACTTAACAATATGCATTATTATGGTTGCTAAACATGTAGAGTGGTAAGAAACACATATATAACAATTCTTAAGTCGTAACGGTAAAATCACACACTCAACAATATGCATTATTATAGATGATACAAAACGAACACATTGTCAAAACATGTATAGACGATCTATATAAAAGTGCGCTAAACGTCCGATATAGTGTTATATCTGTAGTGCAATTACATTTTAAACTTCCCACATCAATGCTTCACTGAAAATGTTACATTATAAACCATTAATCAAAGTAACAAGGAGTCCAGAGTACAGGTCCAGTTGAACATCAAATTACAGGTCATCGTTATTAGGAAAATTTCAGCACCGACATGAAAAGTTATAATCTTGGCTTATAGATGATACAAAATGAACAAATTGTCAAAACATGTATAGACGATCTATATAAAAGTGCGCTAAACGTCCGATATAGTGTTATATCTGTAGTGCTATTACATATTAAACTTCTCACATCAATGCTTCTCTGAAATTGTTACATTATAAACCATTAATCAAAGTAACAAGGAGTCCAGAGTACAGGTCCAGTTGAACATCAAATTACAGATCATCGTTATTAGGAACATTTCAGCGCCGACATGAAAAGTTATAATCTTGGCAGTTTAAGTTTGATAAAAACCTTAAGCTTAATAAAAGAAACTGCTTATTTTTTCAACCATTGTATAGAGTAAAGTAGTAATTTGTCAAACATTGTAATGCGCCTAAAATATTTTTAGAAGCAATTATCAATTGTCTGTCGCATGAGTGTCATTGTCCACGATGACCCAGAAAAATACCATAATGACAAATAAATCTTAAGATATTAATGGACTTTATTAAGATAACACAATGCCATAAATACGACCCTAAAATGTTTATCATAAAAAAGCATTAGTTGAAATGTACAAAATTGAGCTAATCAAAAGAAAAAAAGGTATTTCTCGTCCTAGTTACAGTAAATGTTCACAATAGATGCACAAGTCCTTATATTCAGAGTTTGTTCTCGGTATTTTGCAGCTTTAACACTACAAAATAGAGGAATCCCAAGATTTTTTAAATTAGCTAGTTTTTACAACCTTTTGAGGTCAGCCTTCGGTGTTTTCATATAGTCCATACATTTTTGTTTTCTTTTACATTAAACATTCAGTTTTATTTCCTCGCCGAACAGTTGTCAATGTGTTTTAGTTTTCTCATTAGATCTCAATGTCATTTATGTAAATATTCTCCAGTAGCATAATATGTAATTGAAATTTGTCTAAACATAAAATGTAAGTGAAGCTTAAAGTACGGAAACAAATTATATCAAAATGCTTACAATACTATGTAAAAATGTATCAAATATACAAATTGCTTCTTTTTCTGTGCCATAGATCCCGTTTGTTGAATGGTACAGTTAAGTTAGTACAGGCCAATTAGCAAGTCATGTTAAACCTTGACTTATGAGTTGTGTATCAGAGAAGACGCCTCCTAATTAGCCCTAGATAATTGCCTAGTCTTAGTACTACACAACTACATGTTCACTCATTAATGTTATTACACTATTTAAATCGTAATAGTTGTAAAATAGACCAAAAATAAGGGAACTAAAACATAAGGTTTTGAACAATTTCAACATGCAATGTAGTTCCTTTTGAAGTAATTTTGTGAGGCGCTTTTGGCTTTTTAACTTTCGGAATTTGTCAAAGTTAAATAAATACCCTAATTTATAATGTTATATTCCTTTTATTTATATGGTTTTTTAATTTGCTTTGTTTTGAACTATTTTTTGGATCAGGTTAAGTTGAAGAAGGGACTTTTTAGTCCCAACTTCGCCTGATTAAATAAAGACGTATTTCATTTCATTTAAATTTGTTTCATTACACAAATTAAAGTACTATAACCTTTCTATTCTACAATGCCCTTATCTGTCGAATAGTTACCATATTTATTACCAAAACAAAAGAAATATGTGTTTTATAACTTTAAATTTAAGTAGTTTATAAAGAAATAGTATCACTGTTTTTGTAATATTTACTGTCTTAAACAGTTTTTATCTAATTAAATGGATAGTTTTATTTAAAAAAAAAACTTGCAGAACCTGTATTACCTTTCTTTATTACTAATTATGAAAAAGAATTTTATTGCTTGAACCTCCCTGTGGACGAAAATCAGAAATGGAAAGATTTTATGAAGTCACTTAAGAATTATGCATTATTTATTCTACGTAAGTTTTACTTTTTAAGACCTTTGAGTCCAGCTTACGTCCTTCTTTAAGTTTATTATGCATTTGTTCATTCAAAATTAAACTTTGGCATTTCATGTTGGGAAAGAACCCCAAATGAATATATTAGTTATATTCAACCTTTATTCTAAGTTCAAAAACCTGTCATTAGAATAGTGTGTTGAAAAGGCAGAATATCTGAATCGTTTCCTCTATTTTTAAAACTAAGAGTATTACCGTAAAGATATTTTTTATGTTTAAAGTGTTGGTTTTTTTTAACTAGTGTAAATTTATGGGTTACGATTGATCAGCCTCAAAACAGCTCTAGAATCACACGACATTATGATATGTTCAGACTGCCAAAATCAAATTCTCCTTTTTTTCAAAAAAACTTTTGTTTTTATAGCGCCCAAGTTTTATACTGAGATTGATAAAAGGCATTCTTAGTTTTAAGTTAGATAATTCTTTCAAAAAGTCCCTTAAAGATAAAATTTTTTTAATGTCCAAGGACAGGATGGAAGGAATGTTTAAGGTTTTTCAATAACTATTTATTATTTATATTTTTTCTATCTTAGTTTGATTGAAACTGTTGTTGTACTAATCTAATAATATATTGTTTTTTTTTTTTTTTAAGTTTGTTTCCATTTTACATTTGTTTATTTAATAACAAAATATTAAAGGCTATATCTGCCTTTTTCTTTTTTTATGTTTACTTTTTAATTTTTAGTTTCTGCAACCATTCAGAAACCACAGTTCTTATTTTATTTTTTGTATATGTATACATGTATGTGTAATTTGTAACATTTTCACGACTGATTTCTTTGTGTATTTTCATATATGGAGGACGGAGGTGTTTGAAAACGTTACTAAGAAGGTTATTGTATTAATGTTAATTCATTTATTTTATTAGTCTTAGTAACGAATTTTTTCGTTGTGATGCCCAGATCATTATTTGTTTCAATATTATTCTTGTAACTTAATATTAATTAAGGTGTGTAGTTGTTGTATTTTCTGGGAATAAACTTTATTTGAATTTGAAATTTAACTTATTTAACTTAATTATGTTTTCTTTAAGCACAGTAAGAAAAGTTTAAAAACAGCAATGCATATTTCATCTGGTTATCGCGTTCATATCACGATCCCATTAAAGATGTAAAGTTGACTCCTATCTTGGATTCAAAGCGAACATTAATACATGTAATATTGAAACATTCAAAATGTTGTGTGGATTAGTATTAACTTAATGTTATAGTCAAAAAGTACTTTTTCACACATCGTAGTAACAAGTTGGGGGATAACTGGCTTAAAACTCATCCTGAATATCGATTTTATATAGAATATGGTTTTATTACTGTAAGACAAACATAGCATATAGAATAGTTGTAACTTATGTACTATTTATCCATACGAACAAATAATGTTGTTGTTTGTGAGTACTAAACCTGTGTATTGAGTTGTATATAATGTATTGAAGTTGTAATGGAATTCTTAGATGCATAGTAGCACAACAAATCTATTTTTTTCATGAAAAATGCTTTTTTAATATCGTAAAATAACTTATATACAAATTACTTAACGTAATTGAAACTTAAATAACATAGTAAATGTTAAAATGTAAGTATATCTTCTCAAAATCCTTCTTTGTAAAATAATTTGAACAGGAATAAATTAAAAAAACTTTCGGGGAAATCTAAGTAAAATTTAATGGAAGTTAGTTAAAAATGTAAAAAAAAGTCATAAACTCAAAAATATAGTTTTATATTTAAATATTCATATATAATATTAAGTGATGAGCTCTTAGTTTCCTGTTATGGGCGTAACACCAGTTGTAATCCAATAGCTTGGATTCAATTACACTGTGGTTCAATATTGGGGATGGGCTGAGACAACTAATTACCTAATGTTGGCAATATGTTCTTGGTTCAACAACAGGACGATGTCTAACCTGTACTAGTTGGTACGTGTATCGTTAAATAGTCTTCGTCGAAATATTTACGTCGAATCATAGTTGGATACTGGACACTTTTTATAAATCCGTGTGTTTCATTTATATTGTGTTTGTTTTTTTCAAATATTCATGCTACAAAGATCCAGTTATGAAAATAATAAATATTAAATCACTTAAACATTTAATCTTAATTTTTTATGCTTTATATCTTTAATTTATGCTTTATAAAATACACTTAAACTAGTTATAACTAAGGAAACAATCTGCAATTAAAATTATTTTACTAACTATAATTTTTATTTACAATTTGAAATCAAAGATAAATGTGTCAAAACGTCTTAAAAGTAACCTCTACTGTTATACATTATAAAATTATGGTTTAGTAAAAATTCAAATTGATAGAATGCATAAATTTACAATAGTTAAAGAATATAAACCAAGCACAACAATAAACGTAACGTAAAGTTAATTAAATGTAGTTACATATGTACATAACATCAAGCTAAGTGGCAAGTAAATCTATCACTGCCTGTTAGTGATAGAGTAATTATTTATTTGTAATGTTACATAAATATGCAGTGAACCGTATTGAACGGACAATCTCAATGTAACAATGCACTTTAACAATGATGTAATGAAAACATCAATATTGACACATGGTTTGTATTTATATGTAATTAATTCACCAAATGTTTTAAGAAAGCTTAAATTACAAGTATGTAAAACATTAATCGATTTGCCGTGAAAATTATTCTCTCCATAGTAAAAGAAATTTTACAATTTACATGCACCTGGCCTGATAGTAAATCATATGAGAAAATGAGTCAATTAATTATTATTGTTAATTATTAAGAAGCCAGTCGTCAATAAATGGGCGATTATGAGGGGAAATGAGTGTGATGAGTGTATTATATGGAGCATGTATTGAGTAGATGGACGAGTGTAGTCATTGTTACTAACTAAGGTCGTCTGTTTCTCAGAAAGAGCTATTTATTAATAGCCAGAGCAACTAAAGGACCTACAGATTTACGTGAAATCCGAACCACGTAGTGTTGGTATGATTTTCAACTAGCTGACAAGCCTGATACTCAGTTATCTTCCCTACACAGAATCTTAACCTCGACTAACGTCCAACATGGCCGCCCCAGACTTCTCTAGTGGTGTCCACGTCGATGGCAACCATTGAGCGGACGCCGTGACTCTATTAAGAGAACAGAGCCTAGAACCCAAGTAGCTAGGTCACCAGTGCCGACAGTTATTATTGACAATCATTATGTAGTATGATCGTATACTAAATAAGATATCTTGTAGAGCCATGAATTAATTAGTTTTAGAAACATCTTAAAAGTGTCCAGCAGGAAATAGTTCTTTCAGTATAATGCTGCCAACTTAAGTTTTGGCCTTACAAGCTTCGTCTATCCACCGACAGTCGATATCACGTAGGCTGCAAATGTACTTACTTAATGACACATCCCCTGCTAAGTGATTCCCATTATTATTAACTATTGAGACGCCGATCGACAAGATATGGGCAAATATGATTGTAGATGAACGAGTGTAGTCATTGTTACTAAGGTCGAGTGCTCCTAAGAAAGAGCTTTCTATTTGTTAATAGCTCAATAGCCAGTATAAATTAATTAATATAGATATGGTCACTTGGAGCTGGATACAGTATAACAACCACACAAGTGATATTCAGACAGGTGTGGGTTTATACATACATGGTTTTATTGAGTATATGTAAGACTTTGCTAGTGAGTAGAAGTTCCATTGTGGTTGTTAAAGTAAAGGATGTCAATAATTGAGACTGGAGAACTTGTGACAGTGAAACGTGGCACCCTAAAAGTAATATCTAACAATGTCTAACTATGTTATATTAAACAATTATCGTGGATTTATTCAGCTATGTCGTTCTTTAAGACATCCTTAACTGGAAAAAACCCACATTCGGATATACTTGTTCTAATTTAACCGAAAGTACTTATATGTCTATGCCATCCTAATAATACCACATTAGTGGGATTGTCTTATTTTATCTCATGTTTGTATATTCTAGGCCAGAACGTATCCAACATGAAGCAGTAATAACAAGGTTAATTCTAATATATACAAAAATAACGAAAGAAAGTATTTGTAATTTTATTAGAACTTTTAATTATAAATATATTATAAACATCGATATTAAATTATGTTATCCTACAGTTTGTGGAAGCACCTTAAAAAATATTAACCATATGAAAAAAGTTTAATAACTACTCCCCTTGCAAATCAATGAAGTGGGCACAAAGAAAATGTCGTTCCATGCTTTGCAGTTATCCACTGAAGATAGCTAGCAAACTTATCGATTGCTGCAATACTTGAAGTTGCTGCAATCGAACTGCCAACGTAAAATATGTCAGTTCAAAGAATTGCAGTAATCTACTGTTGTTAGTTATAATGTAGGCTTAGATTACCGTATTTAAACTGACTAATTGTGATCTATCTGATCAATCAGTTGTAGTCATCTACTGTTGTTAGTTATAATGTAGGCTTAGATTACCGTGTTCGAAATGACTAATTGCGATCTATCTGATCAATCAGTTGCAGTCATCTACTGTTGTTAGTTATAATGTAGGCTTAGATTACCGTGTTCAAACTGACTAATTGCGATCTATCTGATCAATCAGTTGCAGTCATGTACTGTTGTTAGTTATAATGTAGGCTTAGATTACCGTGTTCAAACTGACTAATTGCGATCTATCTGATCAATCAGTTGCAGTCATGTACTGTTGTTAGTTATAATGTAGGCTTAGATTACCGTGTTCAAACTGACTAATTGCGATCTATCTGATCAATCAGTTGCAGTCATCTACTGTTGTTAGTTATAATGTAGGCTTAGATTACCGTGTTCAAACTGACTAATTGCGATCTATCTGATCAATCAGTTGAAGTCATCTACTGTTGTTAGTTATAATGTAGGCTTAGATTACCGTGTTCGAAATGACTAATTGCGATCTATCTGATCAATCAGTTGTAGTCATCTACTGTTGTTAGTTATAATGTAGGCTTAGATTACCGTGTTCAAACTAACTAATTGCGATCTATCTGATCAATCAGTTGCAGTCATGTACTGTTGTTAGTTATAATGTAGGCTTAGATTGCCGTGTTCAAACTAACTAATTGCGATCTATCTGATCAATCAGTTGCAGTCATGTACTGTTGTTAGTTATAATGTAGGCTTAGATTGCCGTGTTCAAACTCACTAATCACGATCTATCTGATCAATCAGTTGCAGTCATCTGCTCTTATTAGTTATAATGTAGGCTTGGATAACCGTGTTCAAACTGACTAATTGTGATCTATCTGATCAATCAGTTGCAGTCATGTACTGTTGTTAGTTATAATGTAGGCTTAGATTGCCGTGTTCAAACTAACTAATTGCGATCTATCTGATCAATCAGTTGTAGTCATCTACTGTTGTTAGTTATAATGTAGGCTTAGATTACCGTGTTCAAACTAACTAATTGCGATCTATCTGATCAATCAGTTGTAGTCATCTGCTGTTGTTATTATAATATAGGCTTAGATTACCGTGTTCAAAATGACTAATTGCGATCTATCTGATCAATCAGTTGCAGTCATCTACTGTTGTTAGTTATAATGTAGGCTTAGATTACCGTGTTCAAACTAACTAATTACGATCTATCTGATCAATCAGTTGCAGTCATGTACTGTTGTTAGTTATAATGTAGGCTTAGATTGCCGTGTTCAAACTAACTAATTGCGATCTATCTGATCAATCAGTTGCAGTCATGTACTGTTGTTAGTTATAATGTGGGCTTAGATTACCGTGTTCAAACTCACTAATCACGATCTATCTGATCAATCAGTTGCAGTCATCTGCTCTTATTAGTTATAATGTAGGCTTAGATTACCGTGTTCAAAATGACTAATTGCGATCTATCTGATCAATCTGTTGCAGTCATCTACTGTTGTTAGTTATAATGTAGGCTTAGATTGCCGTGTTCAAACTAACTAATTGCGATCTATCTGATCAATCAGTTGCAGTCATGTACTGTTGTTAGTTATAATGTAGGCTTAGATTGCCGTGTTCAAACTAACTAATTGCGATCTATCTGATCAATCAGTTGCAGTCATGTACTGTTGTTAGTTATAATGTAGGCTTAGATTGCCGTGTTCAAACTAACTAATTGCGATCTATCTGATCAATCAGTTGTAGTCATCTACTGTTGTTAGTTATAATGTAGGCTTAGATTACCGTGTTCAAACTCACTAATCACGATCTATCTGATCAATCAGTTGCAGTCATTTGCTCTTATTAGTTATAATGTAGGCTTGGATTACCGTGTTCAAACTGACTAATTGCGATCTATCTGATCAATCAGTTGCAGTAATCTACTGTTGTTAGTTATAATATAGGCTTGGATTACCATGTTCAAACTGACTAATTGTGATCTATCTGATCAATAAGTTGCAGTCATCTGCTGTTGTTAGTTATAATATAGGCTTAGATTACCATGTTCAAACTGACTAATTGTGATCTATCTGATCAATAAGTTGTAGTCATCTGCTGTTGTTAGTTATAATATAGGCTTAGATTACCATGTTCAAACTGACTAATTGTGATCTATCTGATCAATAAGTTGCAGTCATCTACTGTTGTTAGTTATAATGTAGGCTTAGATTACCGTGTTCAAACTGACTAATAGCGATCTATCTGATCAATCAGTTGTAGTCATCTACTGTTGTTAGTTATAATGTAGGCTTAGATTACCGTGTTCAAACTGACTAATTGTGATCTATCTGATCAATAAGTTGCAGTCATCTGCTGTTGTTAGTTATAATGTAGGCTTAGATTACCATGTTCAAACTGACTAATTGTGATCTATCTGATCAATCAGTTGCAGTCATCTACTGTTGTTAGTTATAATATAGGCTTAGATTACCGTGTTCAAACTGACTAATTGTGATCTATCTGATCAATAAGTTGCAGTCATCTACTGTTGTTAGTTATAATGTAGGCTTAGATTACCGTGTTCAAACTGACTAATTGTGATCTATCTGATCAATAAGTTGCAGTCATCTGCTGTTGTTAGTTATAATGTAGGCTTAGATTACCATGTTCAAACTGACTAATTGTGATCTATCTGATCAATAAGTTGCAGTCATCTGCTGTTGTTAGTTATAATATAGGCTTAGATTACCATGTTCAAACTGACTAATTGTGATCTATCTGATCAATCAGTTGCAGTAATCTACTGTTGTTAGTTATAATATAGGCTTGGATTACCATGTTCAAACTGACTAATTGTGATCTATCTGATCAATAAGTTGCAGTCATCTGCTGTTGTTAGTTATAATATAGGCTTAGATTACCATGTTCAAACTGACTAATTGTGATCTATCTGATCAATAAGTTGTAGTCATCTGCTGTTGTTAGTTATAATATAGGCTTAGATTACCATGTTCAAACTGACTAATTGTGATCTATCTGATCAATAAGTTGCAGTCATCTGCTGTTGTTAGTTATAATGTAGGCTTAGATTACCGTGTTCAAACTGACTAATTGTGATCTATCTGATCAATCAGTTGCAGTCATCTACTGTTGTTAGTTATAATATAGGCTTAGATTACCGTGTTCAAACTGACTAATTGTGATCTATCTGATCAATCAGTTGCAGTCATCTGCTGTTGTTAGTTATAATATAGGCTTAGATTACCATGTTCAAACTGACTAATTGTGATCTATCTGATCAATCAGTTGCAGTCATCTACTGTTGTTAGTTATAATGTAGGCTTAGATTACCATGTTCAAACTGACTAATTGTGATCTATCTGATCAATCAGTTGCAGTCATCTACTGTTGTTAGTTATAATGTAGGCTTAGATTACCGTGTTCAAACTGACTAATTGTGATCTATCTGATCAATAAGTTGCAGTCATCTACTGTTGTTAGTTATAATGTAGGCTTAGATTACCGTGTTCAAACTGACTAATTGTGATCTATCTGATCAATAAGTTGCAGTCATCTACTGTTGTTAGTTATAATGTAGGCTTAGATTACCATGTTCAAACTGACTAATTGTGATCTATCTGATCAATCAGTTGCAGTCATCTACTGTTGTTAGTTATAATGTAGGCTTAGATTACCGTGTTCAAACTGACTAATTGTGATCTATCTGATCAATCAGTTGCAGTCATGTACTGTTGTTAGTTATAATGTAGGCTTAGATTGCCGTGTTCAAACTAACTAATTGCGATCTATCTGATCAATCAGTTGCAGTCATGTACTGTTGTTAGTTATAATGTAGGCTTCGATTACCGTGTTCAAACTCACTAATCACGATCTATCTGATCAATCAGTTGCAGTCATCTGCTCTTATTAGTTATAATGTAGGCTTGGATAACCGTGTTCAAACTGACTAATTGTGATCTATCTGATCAATAAGTTGCAGTCATCTACTGTTGTTAGTTATAATGTAGCCTTAGATTGCCGTGTTCAAACTAACTAATTGCGATCTATCTGATCAATCAGTTGCAGTCATGTACTGTTGTTAGTTATAATGTAGGCTTAGATTGCCGTGTTCAAACTAACTAATTGCGATCTATCTGATCAATCAGTTGCAGTCATGTACTGTTGTTAGTTATAATGTAGGCTTAGATTGCCGTGTTCAAACTAACTAATTGCGATCTATCTGATCAATCAGTTGTAGTCATCTACTGTTGTTAGTTATAATGTAGGCTTAGATTACCCTGTTCAAACTCACTAATCACGATCTATCTGATCAATCAGTTGCAGTCATTTGCTTTTATTAGTTATAATGTAGGCTTGGATTACCGTGTTCAAACTGACTAATTGCGATCTATCTGATCAATCAGTTGCAGTAATCTACTGTTGTTAGTTATAATATAGGCTTAGATTACCATGTTCAAACTGACTAATTGTGATCTATCTGATCAATAAGTTGCAGTCATCTGCTGTTGTTAGTTATAATATAGGCTTAGATTACCATGTTCAAACTGACTAATTGTGATCTATCTGATCAATAAGTTGCAGTCATCTGCTGTTGTTAGTTATAATGTAGGCTTAGATTACCGTGTTCAAACTGACTAATTGTGATCTATCTGATCAATCAGTTGCAGTCATCTACTGTTGTTAGTTATAATGTAGGCTTAGATTACCGTGTTCAAACTAACTAATTACGATCTATCTGATCAATCAGTTGCAGTCATCTACTGTTGTTAGTTATAATATAGGCTGAGATTACCGTGTTCAAAATGACTAATTGCGATCTATCTGATCAATCAGTTGCAGTCATCTACTGTTGTTAGTTATAATGTAGGCTTAGATTACCGTGTTCAAACTCACTAATCACGATCTATCTGATCAATCAGTTGCAGTCATCTGCTCTTATTAGTTATAATGTAGGCTTGGATAACCGTGTTCAAACTGACTAATTGTGATCTATCTGATCAATCAGTTGCAGTCATGTACTGTTGTTAGTTATAATGTAGGCTTAGATTGCCGTGTTCAAACTAACTAATTGCGATCTATCTGATCAATCAGTTGCAGTCATGTACTGTTGTTAGTTATAATGTAGGCTTAGATTGCCGTGTTCAAACTAACTAATTGCGATCTATCTGATCAATCAGTTGCAGTCATGTACTGTTGTTAGTTATAATGTAGGCTTAGATTGCCGTGTTCAAACTAACAAATTGCGATCTATCTGATCAATCAGTTGTAGTCATCTACTGTTGTTAGTTATAATGTAGGCTTAGATTACCGTGTTCAAACTCACTAATCACGATCTATCTGATCAATCAGTTGCAGTCATTCCTCTTATTAGTTATAATGTAGGCTTGGATTACCGTGTTCAAACTGACTAATTGCGATCTATCTGATCAATCAGTTGCAGTAATCTACTGTTGTTAGTTATAATATAGGCTTAGATTACCATGTTCAAACTGACTAATTGTGATCTATCTGATCAATAAGTTGCAGTCATCTGCTGTTGTTAGTTATAATATAGGCTTAGATTACCATGTTCAAACTGACTAATTGTGATCTATCTGATCAATAAGTTGCAGTCATCTGCTGTTGTTAGTTATAATGTAGGCTTAGATTACCGTGTTCAAACTGACTAATTATGATCTATCTGATCAATCAGTTGCAGTCATCTACTGTTGTTAGTTATAATATAGGCTTAGATTACCGTGTTCAAACTGACTAATTGTGATCTATCTGATCAATCAGTTGCAGTCATCTGCTGTTGTTAGTTATAATATAGGCTTAGATTACCATGTTCAAACTGACTAATTGTGATCTATCTGATCAATCAGTTGCAGTCATCTACTGTTGTTAGTTATAATGTAGGCTTAGATTACCATGTTCAAACTGACTAATTGTGATCTATCTGATCAATCAGTTGCAGTCATCTACTGTTGTTAGTTATAATGTAGGCTTAGATTACCGTGTTCAAACTGACTAATTGTGATCTATCTGATCAATAAGTTGCAGTCATCTACTGTTGTTAGTTATAATGTAGGCTTAGATTACCGTGTTCAAACTGACTAATTGTGATCTATCTGATCAATAAGTTGCAGTCATCTACTGCTGTTAGTTATAATGTAGGCTTAGATTACCATGTTCAAACTGACTAATTGTGATCTATCTGATCAATCAGTTGCAGTCATCTACTGTTGTTAGTTATAATGTAGGCTTAGATTACCGTGTTCAAACTGACTAATTGTGATCTATCTGATCAATAAGTTGCAGTCATCTACTGTTGTTAGTTATAATGTAGGCTTAGATTACCGTGTTCAAACTGACTAATTGCGATCTATCTGATCAATAAGTTGCAGTCATCTACTGTTGTTAGTTATAATGTAGGCTTAGATTACCATGTTCAAACTGACTAATTGTGATCTATCTGATCAATAAGTTGCAGTCATCTACTGTTGTTAGTTATAATGTAGGCTTAGATTACCATGTTCAAACTGACTAATTGTGATCTATCTGATCAATCAGTTGCAGTCATCTACTGTTGTTAGTTATAATGTAGGCTTAGATTACCATGTTCAAACTGACTAATTGTGATCTATCTGATCAATCAGTTGCAGTCATCTACTGTTGTTAGTTATAATGTAGGCTTAGATTACCGTGTTCAAACTGACTAATTGTGATCTATCTGATCAATAAGTTGCAGTCATCTACTGTTGTTAGTTATAATGTAGGCTTAGATTACCGTGTTCAAACTGACTAATTGTGATCTATCTGATCAATAAGTTGCAGTCATCTACTGTTGTTAGTTATAATGTAGGCTTAGATTACCGTGTTCAAACTGACTAATTGTGATCTATCTGATCAATAAGTTGCAGTCATCTACTGTTGTTAGTTATAATGTAGGCTTAGATTACCGTGTTCAAACTGACTAATTGTGATCTATCTGATCAATAAGTTGCAGTCATCTACTGTCGTTAGTTATAATGTAGGCTTAGATTACCATGTTCAAACTGACTAATTGTGATCTATCTGATCAATCAGTTGCAGTCATCTACTGTTGTTAGTTATAATGTAGGCTTAGATTACCGTGTTCAAACTGACTAATTGTGATCTATCTGATCAATAAGTTGCAGTCATCTACTGTTGTTAGTTATAATGTAGGCTTAGATTACCATGTTCAAACTGACTAATTGTGATCTATCTGATCATTCAGTTGCAGTCATCTGCTGTGATAGTTTGAATGTTGTGTTACGTTGCTTTTCTTCTTAAAAAACACTTTAGCTTTTTAAATGTATAGTTTAAGAAGTTCAAAAAACTGTTATATTGATAAAATATTCCTATCAGAATTATATCGATGACTTTTTTAGGGTTGCAATAGTTGATTGTTTTTTATAATTTGTTTATATTTGGTTCATCATAGTTCAGGTCTTAAGGTGTTTTAATATGTACTGGTTACATTTTTCAAGCATATAATATTTATTGCTTTTCAAGATATAAGAGAATCTGTGTTGCAGATGAGTATGATGAATGAGTGAAGTATCCGTTACTTGCTGGGATTAACTGATCATTGGGGAGGGTCATTATTATTATCCCTTTGACTAGAAATATTAATTCCGTCATATATTTAGTAAGAATTATTTTATGTCATCATAAAATTTATACCAGAACTATACAAAATGTATTGTGAAATTAATTTTACTATGTTATAGTTGTATTACGTTTTACGAACTATAAGTGCTCATTCACCATGGCAAAGATTCGTTAGTGATACCTTCTAATTGAGAATTACATGAATAAATTTACGTAATGCATTAAGTATAATGAAAAGATACTGTTTAATGATGGGTTTATATTACACAAGTTATTATACAGTCACGTGACGAGTAATCCTCATTACACGTGTATGTACTAGTTAGTATATTGATAAAGTATATCACTATTAGAAAATATAGAAATATTATGATGACATAACCCACTAAAGTATCTTATTGGAATACAACTTGGATATGAATTCTATTAAACTAATACTATTTCTAGCTCGCAAGGAGGAAAATGGAAACCTTGTTACTTTCTTCAGACAAAACTACAAATGCATGAAACATGCAGTGATGTCACGTAGAGACTTCCAGCACTGAAACATGTCGGTTCTTACTTTTGAATAATTCAGACAACTTTTTAGGCAAGAGTCTGGTGTATTTTGAGCATACAAAAATATTGTTTCATGTTCCATCACGGTATTTATAGCAATTCTAAAGAAATGTCACGGAGGGTTCTATACATTCTCGCCTGTATATTTAAATGTTTAGAAGTACAACATATGCAAAGAACACCCTAAAATATAAACCTTAGTATAACTAAAAAAAATAGTTGTTATTTTTTGGCCACTTTTAGTAGCTTCTTAAATTACTCTATTTACAAGTATGATAAACTAATATTTTGAATTAAATTTACTGTAGTGTGAATTTGTATACGATAAAATGTATAGTTCTCGTTGTAACTTCATTACGGAATTTCATCAAAACAAATTATGTTCAGTTTTGTTAAAACTGCAGATTCGCAGTCGGGTGATGAGTTGGAGTTATGTCAGTTCATCGCTTCCTAGAATTCATGCAAGGAGTTCCTGTAACACTGACGGTGACCAAAGGTTTTAAGACATCACCCTGGCTGGTCAATAGGAGAGCCTCCACGATGGGGACCCATCTACCCACTCATACACGTACAGTGGTAGTGACAAACCCACCCACCCACACACGTACAGAGGTAGTTCGGCAATGAAAGTGGTGAAGAGTAGTGTAGTCCTCGGTCGGGTAGCCCTTGTAAGTTACAAAACGAGCCTTTTACATTCATTTATAAAAGAAGCTTTAAGCTTAACAAAATCCTTTTTTAATTATGCAACAGATTATTATATTACATAAAATGTCAAGCTTATTTAACTATCAAGCTAAATTTTATTTCATTGTTGAATAGTTTTTTCATTTAGTTTAATTTGAATGATCTGAATAATTTATGTCTGGTATTTAATAATTTATAATTAATTGTATTAATGTTAACACGTGTTTTGTTATTAGTTGTAAAACCGAATTGAACAATGATTGATTAATAATTATAAAGTAATAATTAATTAATAATAAATAACATTAGTCAGACATACGATCCTGTATTCTTTAATTATTAACAAGGGTGATTAACCTATTAATAGAATTTGTCATGGTTAACGCTAACAAAACTTACTTGTTAAAAAGTGGATTATAGTATAAAATAATTTAATATATTCCCTAGAGACAAATGCCATTTATGTCACGGACAATATTATTGCAGTAATCCTCTTTAAAGAAATATCATTTCATTGTGTTTTCAGGCCCAGCTCAATCAAACTCATTATCTTATTACAGTAATGCATTTTAATATTTATTAGCTGCGTAATTATTTTAGGTCATTTTAATTATGTCACATAAAGAAGTTTCTCTTAGCCTTGAATCGTTTTCTTAACATTATCATTTGTACGTGAGATTGATAATTAAACTTATGAGATTCTAGAGAACCTTTGGTTTATTAAATCAAAAATTAGTAATGGTTTACTTGTCAATGTTTTAGAGATTTAGGTGGAAATGTTTTTAAAAGAAGGGGTGTTAAAAATAAAAGGATATAGCAACGGTATTTCTCTAAGTCAGTCCTTTCAGCAACTTTCCTTATCAGATTCATTAACAACCCTTTTTTATGAATTTCTGTTCATGCTATGACAGTAATTTCTAATTTACAAATAATTTAAATTAATAATGAACCAGGTTCAACAAAATAAAAAACTAGTCTAATATAGTAATTTAACTACAAAAATAAGTTATTGTATACATTTTGGGTTAAGAACCTTTTTGTTAACAACGTTTAATTAGAAAGTAGGCTGTGCACAAAGCCATAATGCATTCAATACCCATACAAGAGTATGGTGGCCACTGTACGTGTATGGGTGGGCTTGGGTGCCAATATCATTGTACGCGAATGGGTGAGCGTGTAGGTCACTACCACTGTACCTGTATAGGTGGGCGGGTAGGTCAATACCACTGTACCTGTATAGGTGGGTGGGTAGGTCACTACCACTGTACCAGTATAGGTGGGCGGGTAGGTCAATACCACTGTACGTGTATGGGTGGGCGTGTAGGCCAATATCACTGTACCTGTATAGGTGGGCGTGTAGGTCACTACCACTGTACCTGTATAGGTGGGCGGGTAGGTCAATACCACTGTACCTGTATAGGTGGGCGGGTAGGTCAATACCACTGTACCTGTATAGGTGAGCGTGTAGGTCACTACCACTGTACCTGTATAGGTGGGCGGGTAGGTCAATGCCACTGTACCTGTATAGGTGAGCGTGTAGGTCACTACCACTGTACCTGTATAGGTGGGCGGGATCTTTTCCGTTATACGTATACCACTATTTAAATAATTTGAATAATACATTTTAACCATTGTTTGGTATAAATAACGGAACACGGTATTCAATTTATTGATTTAAAACATGTTTTCCTCATTTTCAACCTTTAGAATCCCAATACATCGAGGCCGCCCATATGCATCGCGCCGCGGCAGTTATGGTTAGGTTAGGTTATTATAATGTAGAATGAACCTGTATTTTGTAAAAACATTCTACAATAGGCTATGCTAACCTAACCTAACCATAACTGCCACGGCGCGATGTATATGGAAATATTTTGGGATTGCTGACACATAACGGAAAAGATCCGACATTAAATAGTGGTATACGTATAACGGAAAAGATCCGGTGGGCGGGTAGGTCAATACCACTGTACGTGTATGGGTGGGCGGTAGGCCAATATCACCCTACGTGTATAGGTGGGTGGGTGGGTCCATACCTACGTACGTGTATGGGTGGGTGAGTCAATACCATCGTACGTGTATGGTTGGGTGGGTGGGTCAATACCACTGTACGTGTATGAGTGCGTGGGTAGGTCACTACCACTGTATGTTTATGGGTGGTCTGGTAGGTCACTTACCTATGTACGTGTATGGTTGGGCGGGTAGATCAATACCACTGCACGTGTATGGGTGGGCGTGTAGGTCAATACCACTGTACTTGTATGGGGAAGCGGGTAGGTCACTACCACTGTGTGTGTATGGGTAGGCGTGTAGGTCAATACAATTACACGTGTATGAGTGGGCGTGTAGGTCACTACCTCTGTACGTGTATGGTTCGGCGGGTAGATCAATACCACTGCAAGTGTATGGGTGGTCGTGTAGGTCAATACCACTGTACGTGTGTGGGGGGCGGGTAGATCAATACCACTGTACGTGTATGAGTGGGCGGGTAGGTCGATTGCACTGTACGTGTATGGGTGGGCGGGTAGGTCGATTCCACTGTACGTGTATGGGTGGGCGGGTAGGTCAATACCATTGTACGTTTATGGGTGGACGTGTAGGTCAATACCATTCTACGTTTATGGGTGGGCCTGTAGGTCAATGCCACTGTACGTGTATGGGTTAGCGTTAGGTTAATACCACTGTACGTTTATGGGTGGGCGGGTAGGTCAGTACTCATTGAATGTGCATGGATGGGCAGATAGGTCATTAGCACTGTACCTGTATGGTGGGAGGGGCATGTCAATACTCATTGTACGTTTATAGGTGGGTATTTGGTCAAAAGCAATGTCTCTGTATGGGTGGGAGGGTAAGTCAATATCATTGTACGTGTATAGGTGGGCGGGTAGGTAAATACCATTGTACGTTTATGGCTGGGTGTGTAGATCGATATCACTGTAAGTGTATGGGTGGGTGGGTAGATCTTTACCACTGTACCTGTATAGGTGGGCGAGTAGGACAATACCACTGTACGTGTATGGGTGGGTGGGTAAGTCAATATCATTGTACGTGTATAGGTGGGCGGGTAGGTAAATACCATTGTACGTTAATGGCTGGGTGTGTAGATCAATACCACTGTAAGTGTATGGGTGGGTGGGTAGGGCTTTACCACTGTACCTGTATAGGTGGGCGGGTAGGTCAATACCACTGTACGTGTATGGGTGGGTGGGTAAGTCAATATCATTGTACGTGTATAGGTGGGTGGATAGGTAAATACCATTGTACGTTTATGGCTGGGTGTGTAGATCTATACCACTGTAAGTGTATGGGTGGGCGGGTAGGGCTTTACCACTGTACCTGTATAGGTGGGTGGGTAGGTCAATACCACTGTACGTGTATGGATGGGTGGGTATGTCGATTCTACTCTACGTGTATGGGTGGGCGGGTAGGTCAATACCACTGAATGTGTATGGGTGGGTTGGCCAGTACCATTGTACGTGTTTGGGAGGGGGGTAGGCCAGTACTTTTGTACGTGTATGGGTGGGCGGGCGTGTGGTTATTTTTTTCGGTCATCCTCATATAACCTACTTGTGGTATTAGTTATAATGTCACTCCAAGTCGGGATGATATTTCCTCGTCATAAGCAATAATTACTTGTAGTTTGGGTTATGATTACATTGACTAGTTGTATTCAGTGTATTCACACACTAGGTCGAAATACGATTTTCACTCAATAAGTGAACTTACTAGCTGAGTTACAAAAATAAAAAAAGAACAAACATGCGGTAAACAAAATACTTTGGACTTTGACAGTGTACCTTACCACACTTTGGGCTCCATCTAGAACTGTGGTCCTGGCAAACTTGGAAGCCACTTATGATACGTAGAAACAACAGAGACTAAATAATACAACCAACATTAATTAACAACATTAAAAGTAACAGATTGTTGGGATTGATACCAAGCAATATATACTCTGTATAAACAAATGAATCAATATAACTGAACGACAAGTTTAAGAAATCAATAATCCTTGTTTGGAATAAAACGTCGGTTTTCTTCCCAGTGAATTAGAATCTCGTAGTTGATGTGTAAATCATTTATATCGTTCTTGAGACACCTTAAATGTGATATCCTATTGATAGTTTGACTGGAAATTGTACCATTTCTCATTATAACAATGAATTACTATATTTTAACTATGCATGTGTTATACAAACATAATGTTTTACAATAAGTTTCCAAAGTACAATAATCATTTTTGAATATGAGAGTTATTATCATTGTGACCATCCCTGTATATTACAGCAAACAATTATGAAATAAATTTTAATATTTTATGCTATTATTTTAAATTTAATATAAATGAAATGACTATCGTATTAGTTTTATTGTAAATATTTAAGATGGCGATAACATAGTTTTCAAATATCATTGTGTTTAAATTGAGCTGCACATTTTTTTAGTATGAGTACAGTTTCTTATAAGACGGCTCCCTGGTGTTATGTATATGCTCCCAATATTCTCTTTTGAATGAAACTCTTCAACACACTTTGATGTTCTTATACCATTACATTAATGTGTTAAGCTAGAAAGATCTGTCCATTTGTCTCTGTTTTGTAACTGTAGACTGCCACGTTAAGGACACGCCATTAATGAGGTATTCAATACGTCAATGCTCGAGATGTGAGGAGACCTCTTGACCTAGATACCAGGTTGGCCGGATCTCATTTATTGCTATTGAATAGTTTGTTGTGCACCTCAGTTTACACGCTTGAAATTATCTTAATTTTATTACTAGTTTTTGTTTAAATAATATTAGAAGATATCAAGGAAATGGTTGAAACTATTGAAAGTTGTCAACAGATTTTATTAGGTTTTGATACAAATATTGGATGGTAAAAATTACATGTTTTTAATGTGAGTAAGCTTATTTAACTATAAACCATCATAAAAGTCTATAGTTTGTCATCCAAGCACAATCCATCCCATTGACATAAAACTATCTGAGGCTATGTATTTTGTCGGCCAAGCACAATCCATCCCATTGACATAAAACTATCTGAGGCTATGTATTTTGTCGGCCAAGCACAATCCATCCCATTGACATAAAACTATCTGAGGCTATGCATTTTGTCGGCCAAGCACAATCCATCCCATTGACATAAAACTATTTGAGGCTATGTATTTTGTCGGCCAAGCACAATCCATCCCATTGACATAAAACTATTTGAGGCTATGCATTTTGTCGGCCAAGCACAATCCATCCCATTGACATAAAACTTTTTGAGGCTATGTATTTTGTCGGCCAAGCACAATCCACCCCATTGACAATAAACTGTTTGAGGCTATGTATTTTGTCGGCCAAGCACAATCCATCCCATTGACATTAAACTATTTGAGGCTATGTATTTTGTCGGCCAAGCACAATCCATCCCATTGACATAAAACTATTTGAGGCTATGTATTTTGTCGGCCAAGTACAATCCACCCCATTGACAATAAACTGTTTGAGGCTATGTATTTTGTCGGCCAAGCACAATCCATCCCATTGACATAAAACTATTTGAGGCTATGTATTTTGTCGGCCAAGTACAATCCACCCCATTGACAATAAACTGTTTGAGGCTATGTATTTTGTCGGCCAAGCACAATCCACCCCATTGACAATAAACTGTTTGAGGCTATGTATTTTGTCGGCCAAGTACAATCCACCCCATTGACAATAAACTGTTTGAGGCTATGTATTTTGTCGGCCAAGCACAATCCACCCCATTGACATAAAACTATTTGAGGCTATGTATTTTGTCGGCCAAGTACAATCCACCCCATTGACAATAAACTGTTTGAGGCTATGTATTTTGTCGGCCAAGCACAATCCACCCCATTGACAATAAACTGTTTGAGGCTATGTATTTTTTCAGCCAAGCACAATCCACCCCATTGACAATAAACTGTTTGAGGCTATGTATTTTGTCGGCCAAGCACAATCCACCCCATTGACAATAAACTGTTTGAGGCTATGTATTTTGTCGGCCAAGCACAATCCACCCCATTGACAATAAACTGTTTGAGGCTATGTATTTTGTCGGCCAAGCACAATCCACCCCATTGACAATAAACTGTTTGAGGCTATGTATTTTGTCGGCCAAGCACAATCCACCCCATTGACAATAAACTGTTCGAGGCTATGTATTTTGTCGGCCAAGCACAATCCACCCCATTGACAATAAACTGTTTGAGGCTATGTATTTTCCCTTGGGAAGGTTTTAATTATGGTTTTAATCGTGTTTTTAATATTAATTTCTTAGAATAGTGTTTATTTTTTATGACTTTAATAATAATTTATTAACTTTAACGAAACTTTTTTCAATCATTAACTCGTATATCTTAGTAGATAAGGTTTGAGGTACTTAAAATAGACATGGGTTTTCTTAAAAAATATCATCACACAACAGCTAAGTATGATACAGTGTCTGGTTCAGTTACTTTTCTTTAAAAATATCAAGCTAACTGAATATTACAAAGCAGTTACTCTCAGTCTATACAGAGTGTTACAAAAAGGTTGGTCTCTCCATGTATTTACATTCTATGTGTGATTCTAAAATAAAAAGAAGGAATAATATTTTTTTAATTTTCGTTTCGTTTATCATCTAGACCCCCCCCCCATAAAACAATTCATATCTTTATTTGTAAAAATATTGTTGTTATCTTAACGATTATTACAACACTCGGTAAATAGGTTCATGTTATTATTGAATAATAAACTATTTTTAAACTATATTTATTATTTTCAAAATAGTGGTAATTTTATTTTTATTTTAACAAATATATAAAATACCAATGGTTTTGTAAAAGTTTTGTTAGGCACAACAGAGTTTTTAAATACAATTTTCTTTCCAATGATACCTCATTTGTAAAACTCATCTAAGAAATAAGTATTTTATTAACTAGCTTTCATTCATATGCATACTAATTGGATAATAATTCGACAGTATTTTACCAGTATGTGAGTTAAAGGTAACTCATAAAATAGTTATTTCTTAAGCAATTTTTTTGGAGGTATCAATGGAAAGGAAAATATATTTAAAAACTTTTGTGCCTTACAAAAGTTTTATAAAACCAGTGCTTTTTTTTAGATCTTTGTTCAAATGAAATGACCTCAATTTTGAAAATGATAAAGATAGTTTAAAAATATTTTGTATTAAATTAGTATTTAATACTAGTAGTCCTTCTAACATGGTCATATTTGCCGAGTTTTGTAATAATCGCAAAGATAACAACAACAATATGAATTGATTGATGGAAAAAACAAATTGGTGTTTAGCTGCTGAAAAAAAATGGAAATTGAAAAAATGTTATTCCTTATTTTTAGCTCAGAATCACAAATATAATCTGAAACTGCAAAGCCAGCCAACCTTTTGTAGCACCCTATCTATATATGCAGAGGAGGGTATTTGATATTTGAAGTTCATATTACACTGTACACATGTGGGTTATTGTGATTGGTGCTTATTTTCTTGGCCTGGTGATCATTACGGTCACTTGTAACTGATATGTATAGTAAATACTCTTACATATTAACAAAAACTCTGTAGTTTTGTCTATAGGATATAGACCAATCTCTTAACTTATAGTATATCTTGTTAACATTGTTTACAAAACCAGCGTAAAAGTTACGTGAAGAATAGATTCATAAATTGAAGCAGTACTATTTATGAGCAGACTTGCCAGCACAGTCAACGTTAAAATGTTCGTTAGCTAGACGATACCTTCTTCAAACTCGTTTACTCTAGAATCTTACAGCCTGCAACAAGTAGTGACAATATTCAACTTATCATCGATAAAATTATACACACAGTTTCAATTGAAAAATAAAATGTCACAATTGATAATTTCACTCAACAACTTTTAACTTTTATAAATTTACTATCACTATTTGTTATTTATGGATACTAACACAAAAACTATACAACTTTTACTTCCTATATCCTCCGACATATTATCAATGTGGTTGAAAGATATGTCACATACAAAGAATATAAATGAAATTGTGATATGACTACAGTAATTATTTGAACTAGTTCTGTTACCATAATGGGAGATCCGTCATATTTGAGAGGAAGCTGTGAGTTATTCATTTTATTTCATCCTTTTCTTCCTTCTGTATTTTATTTCTAGAAACGGAAACTAAATACATACCATTAAACACTACATAATTTCTCTTTACATTGTTGAAACACACGATTTATTGTCAACGACAAATAATCACATCTTATTTTAATCTGTATGAAGATTAGTTTAATTTTTCAGCTATGTAACATCGCTATCTTTTTAATTAATTTTAATATTTATTTATGTAATTGATAATAAGGACAGAATGAAATTCGGAAATAAACAATGTTGAAAGTGCAATACTATAATTCTAGAAAATTAAACTTATGTAATTGGTAACTTTTATGTATGTAAAATATAATGAATCCAAAACCAGTATTACTTTGAGCTGTTCGATAGTCAATATACGTTAATTCCATATTAAAAACCACAAATTCAATAATTAAAATTGAAGTTATTAGTTTTGGCAACTTGAGATCTCATAATAATATTATTGACATTAAGTTACGAATACTAACCCATTTGTCCTAACAAAGTTCATCCAGGTGCCTAGTTGAGCGTTCCAAGGAATTTATATTACGATTTCACGTAACTGTCGCGAGGATTAGCAAAGAGCATGTCTCACTAACACATATCTGTCTGTAAAAATTATATTATGTTAATGTATATATTATATTAAAATATATCATTATTTATTAATTAAATACCTAGAAAGGCCAAATTAGCTATTTTATGTGGCCATATCTTAATAAAGAATAATTTGAAAGTTTTAACTCAACAAATTAAATATTTATTACAAGAGTAAGTTTTTAAAGTAATGAATTATCCTTGAACATCCTTGAATATATTTCATAGTGAACTTTCCTTCTAATAGGGAAAATCATGCATTATTTATATTTAATATATTCTAATAACTACTACTTACTAAATATAAATAGTATTTTGTTATTTAAGCCTTTTTTATGCTACCTAACCATTATGGAAAGGCACATTTCAGTTACGCACATACTGTCATCCTATTTGTAATACATGGCTACATTTTGAACAATGGTTCATTGTTCTGCACGAATAGTTTTTTCTTTTCAGATACCGTAACTATTTGGAAATGTTACTGGTATTTGCACTTGTAACTATTATATTATCGTGATGTGTTCTCAGAATTTAAAACTAGAATTTTATTTCGTATTTAAAGAGTATAAATGGATAGAAAATATTACAGTATATATTTAGTAAAAAGGTATGTTGGCATTAAATTAAAGCAAGTTTGTTTAGTCTGGAACTTATAGTACAGTTCTGTATTTGTTTAACTGGTATGCTATTGGGAGTTGCTATTGGGAATTTATAAACTATAAAGCTGACTCCAATCGTAAATTGGGAATTAAAATACGTTTGTAACATTTTTCTAAATGGCAACCAGTATGCTATGTGGCGGACAATTAAATGTTTTCTAAGAGTATTCCCAAAATGTAATGGATTTTGGTTAGTAAATAAAATTGTAAGACTTTATATAATTGAGTGTATTTTTATATACCAAACAGGTTATATCGAGCCCAACAAGGTGTAACAGCTATAGGTAGGACTATCTGTTATAAGTAGGCTAAAGCCTAGAAAACCACTTTCACCATAGCCAGCTGTTATTTATAATCAAGCCATTGTTGGAACTAACTTATAAAGGTTCAGTCTATCAATAATACTTACTATTCACCGTGCAAATTATCCTGAATTACTTAATATAATACGGTAATTGTTTTATATTTTTACAAGTTTGTTGCTATGGAATTCACAAACAACAAAAAACTAACAATGGTTTAAGTTTATTTTCTAAGCTATACATCAAAAGAGGTATCCTAATGGACATGAACTAAAACGTAGATATTATAAAAACAATAAAATCATACAAATTAATCACATTTGGTGGTAACTGTGACATTACTACTCATTTTAAAAATTACTGTTTCAAAGTGGTTATAGATTAATTAAAATGGGTTTAGTTTAGTTAGCTTATCAGAAGAGATTCAGAAATTTCAAAGAATATAATGGATTATTAATGAAGTTTAGTTGTCACAGATAACAGTAATAATTACTGTTTTAACAATTATTGTTGACAGACTGAACATTGATAGGTTCGTATTTCTTTATCTTCCAACAATGGCATGGATCTGACTACTGCTGGCTATAATACTAGTGGTCTACTGGCCCAGGCCTAAGCCCATCTGTATTCAATGAAATATTGAGCTCTAAGTAACCATAAGTATATGGTATATAAAAAAATACCCTTGTGTAAACGTCTTCAAATTATATTTACCATCCAAAATTACCATAAAATCTTGGGCATTCTATTAGAAAAAAGTTGGCTGTCATACTGGAAAATGCCGAAAAATTATAAAAATGAAACCTACACTTTTTTAATCATCTCTAAAAAATGGATATGTTCCCTATTTAATTTTTGTTCTCAGCCTTATATTGTAAAAGATTCCACAGGTGGCAAGATAAAAAATAAACCCTGTATATTTTTATACAAATTACTTATGAGAGTTGTGTAGTAATAATACGAGAGAATCATATAAAATACGATGATATGTATAATTTTTATTACAGTTTTAACTTTAAAGAAAATATGAAATATATTAAATCTAAAGTTAGGCTTACCAGCTATTGATCCAACCATACAATTATTAAGACACCCTTAAAAACATAATGTTGATCATAATAATATTTTATTTAGTTTTGTAATGGCTAAAATTCACAAAATATGTCAAAATACAACTCCAATATTTACTTGTGACTATTCATATTGAGATTATTGTCCAGTGGAACATGTTCACTTTTTTACTCATTACTCAGTTTATTTGTTCATAAATAAATTTAACCTCACTGACGAAAAAACACGTTGAAGTATAAGTCAAAGGTCATAGTTGATTTTATAGTTTTTTTTAGTTATGTTTTATTAAACTAATTATAAATTAGATATCCTGCATTAAGATTACTACCTATTATTTATTTAGTGAATTATAAATTTACCAATAACTTCAAATTTAGATGCTAAACTGGAGAATTGATGTAATGTTAAAAATTACAACAAACATTAAACACTCCCAACGTGTAAATTACTAATCAAAAATAAAGCTTAATTCAAAAATTTAGTAGTGTTTGAATTTTACAAACTACTTGAATAGTGGTTTATTCAGTTATACTAAATTAGTACGACTCTACGTAATATTTTCGACACCTCGGCAGGTGCAACATCTCAAAATACAAGCATATAAGATTCGTGCCAGGTTTGTTTATTTGAGGAAGTACTGAAATAGGTGTAATATGTGATTCAATTTGGACAAGTATCAACGATAATTATTTAATAATTACGTTGACAATAATATTAATTGCATTATTTTATAAAATACTTAACCTCAGTCATTACTTATTGAAAATATCGTTGATAAAATCACTTATGAAATCTTAATGAACTTGTGAGTAATTCAATTAAATATTTTGGCGAAGTAACGTATAATGGTATTTAGATACGACTTTGATACAACCATAACATTATTTTAAACAAAAAGTGTACATTTTAGCTTCGACGGTAACTAAAGACAACAATATTTGAAGATAACACTAACAAAGCACAATCGTACAACAATTGTAGTATACCTATCGAAAATGTTTACTAAATTTCACAATTAGTTTTACTTCAAAGCCATAAATTACTGGAAAACTCTGCTTGCAGTAAAAATGCTAACCTGTTCAGCTTTATACTTTTAATTTTTATCTTTTTTTCGTTATTTAAGGATTTTGCATTTTATATGGTGTTTTAATTTTTTTTAATTTTAATTTAATATCTAAAGAATTATATTGTTAGTCGAACTAAATAATGAAACTACTCGTATAACGAAAATAATATTTTATTTACAAGTAATAAAGCATATAAGAATGTAAAGTTCCAAATACTTGTTTGTGTATACACGTACTCGATTTATACTTAATATATTTAAAAAGTAATAAAGCATATAAGAATGTAAAGATCCAAATACATGTTTGTGTATACACTTACTCAAATTATACTTAATATATTTAACAAGTAATAAAGCATATAAGAATGTAAAGTTCCAAATACATGTTTGTGTATACACCTACTCAAATTATACATAATATTTTTAACAAGTAATAAAGCATATAAGAATGTAAAGTTCCAAATACTTGTTTGTGTATACACTTACTCAAATTATACTTAATATATTTAAAAAGTAATAAAGCATATAAGAATGTAAAGTTCCAAATACATGTTTGTGTATACACGTACTCAAATTATACTTAATATATTTAACAAGTAATAAAGCATATAAGAATGTAAAGATCCAAATACATGTTTGTGTATACACTTACTCAAATTATACTTAATATATTTAACAAGTAATAAAGCATATAAGAATGTAAAGTTCCAAATACATGTTTGTGTATACACCTACTCAAATTATACTTAATATATTTAACAAGTAATAAAGCATATAAGAATGTAAAGTTCCAAATACTTGTTTGTGTATACACTTACTCAAATTATACTTAATATATTTAAAAAGTAATAAAGCATATAAGAATGTAAAGTTCCAAATACATGTTTGTGTATACACGTACTCAAATTATACTTAATATATTTAACAAGTAATAAAGCATATAAGAATGTAAAGTTCCAAATACATGTTTGTGTATACACGTACTCAAATTATACTTAATATATTTAACAAGTAATAAAGCATATAAGAATGTAAAGTTCCAAATACATGTTTGTGTATACACGTACTCAAATTATACTTAATATATTTAACAAGTAATAAAGCATATAAGAATGTAAAGTTCCAAATACATGTTTGTGTATACAGTTACTCAAATTATACTTAATATATTTAACAAGTAATAAAGCATATAAGAATGTAAAGTTCCAAATACATGTTTGTGTATACACTTACTCAAATTATACTTAATATATTTAACAAGTAATAAAGCATATAAGAATGTAAAGTTCCAAATACTTGTTTGTGTATACACCTACTCGAATTATACTTAATATATTTAACAAGTAATAAAGCATATAAGAATGTAGAGTTCCAAATACATGTTTGTGTATACACGTACTCAAATTATACTTAATATATTTAACAAGTAATAAAGCTTATAAGAATGTAAAGTTCCAAATACTTGTTTGTGTATACACGTACTCAAATTATACTTAATATATTTAACAAGTAATAAAGCATATAAGAATGTAAAGTTCCAAATACTTGTTTGTGTATACACGTACTCAAGTTATACTTAATATATTTAACAAGTAATAAAGCATATAAGAATGTAAAGTTCCAAATACTTGTTTGTGTATACACGTACTCAAATTATACTTAATATATTTAACAAGTAATAAAGCATATAAGAATGTAAAGTTCCAAATACTTGTTTGTGTATACACGTACTCAAATTATACTTAATATATTTAACAAGTAATAAAGCATATAAGAATGTAAAGTTCCAAATACTTGTTTGTGTATACACGTACTCAAATTATACTTAATATATTTAACAAGTAATAAAGCATATAAGAATGTAAAGTTCCAAATACTTGTTTGTGTATACACGTACTCAAATTATACTTAATATATTTAACAAGTAATAAAGCATATAAGAATGTAAAGTTCCAAATACATGTTTGTGTATACACGTACTCAAATTATACTTAATATATTTAACAAGTAATAAAGCATATAAGAATGTAAAGTTCCAAATACATGTTTGTGTATACACGTACCCAAATTATACTTAACATATTTAACAAGTAATAAAGCATATAAGAATGTAAAGTTCCAAATACTTGTTTGTGTATACACGTACTCAAATTATACTTAACATATTTAACAAGTAATAAAGCATATAAGAATGTAAAGTTCCAAATACTTGTTTGTGTATACACGTACTCAAATTATACTTAATATATTTAACAAGTAATAAAGCATATAAGAATGTAAAGTTCCAAATACATGTTTGTGTATACACGTACTCAAATTATACTTAATATATTTAACAAGTAATAAAGCATATAAGAATGTAAAGTTCCAAATACTTGTTTGTGTATACACGTACTCAAATTATACTTAATATATTTAACAAGTAATAAAGCATATTAGAATGTAAAGTTCCAAATACATGTTTGTGTATACACCTACTCGAATTATACTTAATATATTTAACAAGTAATAAAGCATATAAGAATGTAAAGTTCCAAATACATGTTTGTGTATACACGTACTCAAATTATACTTAATATATTTAACAAGTAATAAAGCATATAAGAATGTAAAGTTCCAAATACATGTTTGTGTATACACGTACTCAAATTATACTTAATATATTTAACAAGTAATAAAGCATATAAGAATGTAAATTTCCAAATACATGTTTGTGTATACACGTACTCAAATTATACTTAATATATTTAACAAGTAATAAAGCATATAAGAATGTAAAGTTCCAAATACATATTTGTGTATACACGTACTCAAATTATACTTAATATATTTAACAAGTAATAAAGCATATAAGAATGTAAAGTTCCAAATACTTGTTTGTGTATACACTTACTCAAATTATACTTAATATATTTAAAAACTAATAAAGCATATAAGAATGTAAAGTTCCAAATACATGTTTGTGTATACACGTACTCAAATTATACTTAATATATTTAACAAGTAATAAAGCATATAAGAATGTAAAGATCCAAATACATGTTTGTGTATACACTTACTCAAATTATACTTAATATATTTAACAAGTAATAAAGCATATAAGAATGTAAAGTTCCAAATACTTGTTTGTGTATACACCTACTCAAATTATACTTAATATATTTAACAAGTAATAAAGCATATAAGAATGTAAAGTTCCAAATACTTGTTTGTGTATACACTTAATCAAATTATACTTAATATATTTAACAAGTAATAAAGCATATAAGAATGTAAAGTTCCAAATACTTGTTTGTGTATACACGTACTCAAATTATACTTAATATATTTAACAAGTAATAAAGCATATAAGAATGTAAAGTTCCAAATACATGTTTGTGTATACACGTACTCAAATTATACTTAATATATTTAACAAGTAATAAAGCATATAAGAATGTAAAGTTCCAAATACATGTTTGTGTATACACGTACTCAAATTATACTTAATATATTTAACAAGTAATAAAGCATATAAGAATGTAAAGTTCCAAATACATGTTTGTGTATACACGTACTCAAATTATACTTAATATATTTAACAAGTAATAAAGCATATAAGAATGTAAAGTTCCAAATACATGTTTGTGTATACACTTACTCAAATTATACTTAATATATTTAACAAGTAATAAAGCATATAAGAATGTAAAGTTCCAAATACTTGTTTGTGTATACACCTACTCAAATTATACTTAATATATTTAACAAGTAATAAAGCATATAAGAATGTAAAGTTCCAAATACTTGTTTGTGTATACACGTACTCAAATTATACTTAATATATTTAACAAGTAATAAAGCATATAAGAATGTAAAGTTCCAAATACTTGTTTGTGTATACACGTACTCAAATTATACTTAATATATTTAACAAGTAATAAAGCATATAAGAATGTAAAGTTCCAAATACTTGTTTGTGTATACACGTACTCAAATTATACTTAATATATTTAACAAGTAATAAAGCATATAAGAATGTAAAGTTCCAAATACTTGTTTGTGTATACACGTACTCAAATTATACTTAATATATTTAACAAGTAATAAAGCATATAAGAATGTAAAGTTCCAAATACTTGTTTGTGTATACACGTACTCAAATTATACTTAATATATTTAACAAGTAATAAAGCATATAAGAATGTAAAGTTCCAAATACTTGTTTGTGTATACACGTACTCAAATTATACTTAATATATTTAACAAGTAATAAAGCATATAAGAATGTAAAGTTCCAAATACTTGTTTGTGTATACACGTACTCAAATTATACTTAATATATTTAACAAGTAATAAAGCATATAAGAATGTAAAGTTCCAAATACTTGTTTGTGTATACACGTACTCAAATTATACTTAATATATTTAACAAGTAATAAAGCATATAAGAATGTAAAGTTCCAAATACTTGTTTGTGTATACACGTACTCAAATTATACTTAATATATTTAACAAGTAATAAAGCATATAAGAATGTAAAGTTCCAAATACTTGTTTGTGTATACACGTACTCAAATTATACTTAATATATTTAACAAGTAATAAAGCATATAAGAATGTAAAGTTCCAAATACTTGTTTGTGTATACACGTACTCAAATTATACTTAATATATTTAACAAGTAATAAAGCATATAAGAATGTAAAGTTCCAAATACTTGTTTGTGTATACACGTACTCAAATTATACTTAATATATTTAACAAGTAATAAAGCATATAAGAATGTAAAGTTCCAAATACTTGTTTGTGTATACACGTACTCAAATTATACTTAATATATTTAACAAGTAATAAAGCATATAAGAATGTAAAGTTCCAAATACTTGTTTGTGTATACACCTACTCAAATTATACTTAATATATTTAACAAGTAATAAAGCATATAAGAATGTAAAGTTCCAAATACTTGTTTGTGTATACACGTACTCAAATTATACTTAATATATTTAACAAGTAATAAAGCATATAAGAATGTAAAGTTCCAAATACTTGTTTGTGTATACACGTACTCAAATTATACTTAATATATTTAACAAGTAATAAAGCATATAAGAATGTAAAGTTCCAAATACATGTTTGTGTATACACGTACTCAAATTATACTTAATATATTTAACAAGTAATAAAGCATATAAGAATGTAAAGTTCCAAATACTTGTTTGTGTATACACGTACTCAAATTATACTTAATATATTTAACAAGTAATAAAGCATATAAGAATGTAAAGTTCCAAATACATGTTTGTGTATACACGTACTCAAATTATACTTAATATATTTAACAAGTAATAAAGCATATAAGAATGTAAAGTTCCAAATACATGTTTGTGTATACACTTACTCAAATTATACTTAATATATTTAACAAGTAATAAAGCATATAAGAATGTAAAGTTCCAAATACTTGTTTGTGTATACACCTACTCAAATTATACTTAATATATTTAACAAGTAATAAAGCATATAAGAATGTAAAGTTCCAAATACTTGTTTGTGTATACACCTACTCAAATTATACTTAATATATTTAACAAGTAATAAAGCATATAAGAATGTAAAGTTCCAAATACTTGTTTGTGTATACACGTACTCAAATTATACTTAATATATTTAACAAGTAATAAAGCATATAAGAATGTAAAGTTCCAAATACTTGTTTGTGTATACACGTACTCAAATTATACTTAATATATTTAACAAGTAATAAAGCATATAAGAATGTAAAGTTCCAAATACTTGTTTGTGTATACACGTACTCAAATTATACTTAATATATTTAACAAGTAATAAAGCATATAAGAATGTAAAGTTCCAAATACTTGTTTGTGTATACACGTACTCAAATTATACTTAATATATTTAACAAGTAATAAAGCATATAAGAATGTAAAGTTCCAAATACTTGTTTGTGTATACACGTACTCAAATTATACTTAATATATTTAACAAGTAATAAAGCATATAAGAATGTAAAGTTCCAAATACTTGTTTGTGTATACACGTACTCAAATTATACTTAATATATTTAACAAGTAATAAAGCATATAAGAATGTAAAGTTCCAAATACTTGTTTGTGTATACACGTACTCAAATTATACTTAATATATTTAACAAGTAATAAAGCATATAAGAATGTAAAGTTCCAAATACATGTTTGTGTATACACCTACTCGAATTATACTTAATATATTTAACAAGTAATAAAGCATATAAGAATGTAAAGTTCCAAATACTTGTTTGTGTATACACGTACTCAAATTATACTTAATATATTTAACAAGTAATAAAGCATATAAGAATGTAAAGTTCCAAATACTTGTTTGTGTATACACGTACTCAAATTATACTTAATATATTTAACAAGTAATAAAGCATATTAGAATGTAAAGTTCCAAATACATGTTTGTGTATACACGTACTCAAATTATACTTAATATATTTAACAAGTAATAAAGCATATTAGAATGTAAAGTTCCAAATACTTGTTTGTGTATACACCTACTCGAATTATACTTAATATATTTAACAAGTAATAAAGCATATAAGAATGTAAAGTTCCAAATACTTATTTGTGTATACACGTACTCAAATTATACTTAATATATTTAACAAGTAATAAAGCATATAAGAATGTAAAGTTCCAAATACTTGTTTGTGTATACACCTACTCGAATTATACTTAATATATTTAACAAGTAATAAAGCATATAAGAATGTAAAGTTCCAAATACTTGTTTGTGTATACACGTACTCAAATTATACTTAATATATTTAACAAGTAATAAAGCATATTAGAATGTAAAGTTCCAAATACTTGTTTGTGTATACACGTACTCAAATTATACTTAATATATTTAACAAGTAATAAAGCATATAAGAATGTAAAGTTCCAAATACATGTTTGTGTATACACGTACTCAAATTATACTTAATATATTTAACAAGTAATAAAGCATATAAGAATGTAAAGTTCCAAATACATGTTTGTGTATACACGTACTCAAATTATACTTAATATATTTAACAAGTAATAAAGCATATTAGAATGTAAAGTTCCAAATACTTGTTTGTGTATACACGTACTCAAATTATACTTAATATATTTAACAAGTAATAAAGCATATAAGAATGTAAAGTTCCAAATACATGTTTGTGTATACACGTACTCAAATTATACTTAATATATTTAACAAGTAATAAAGCATATAAGAATGTAAAGTTCCAAATACATGTTTGTGTATACACGTACTCAAATTATACTTAATATATTTAACAAGTAATAAAGCATATAAGAATGTAAAGTTCCAAATACATGTTTGTGTATACACGTACTCAAATTATACTTAATATATTTAACAAGTAATAAAGCATATTAGAATGTAAAGTTCCAAATACTTGTTTGTGTATACACGTACTCAAATTATACTTAATATATTTAACAAGTAATAAAGCATATAAGAATGTAAAGTTCCAAATACATGTTTGTGTATACACGTACTCAAATTATACTTAATATATTTAACAAGTAATAAAGCATATAAGAATGTAAAGTTCCAAATACATGTTTGTGTATACACGTACTCAAATTATACTTAATATATTTAACAAGTAATAAAGCATATTAGAATGTAAAGTTCCAAATACTTGTTTGTGTATACACGTACTCAAATTATACTTAATATATTTAACAAGTAATAAAGCATATAAGAATGTAAAGTTCCAAATACATGTTTGTGTATACACGTACTCAAATTATACTTAATATATTTAACAAGTAATAAAACATATAAGAATGTAAAGTTCCAAATACTTGTTTGTGTATACACGTACTCAAATTATACTTAATATATTTAACAAGTAATAAAGCATATTAGAATGTAAAGTTCCAAATACTTGTTTGTGTATACACGTACTCAAATTATACTTAATATATTTAACAAGTAATAAAGCATATAAGAATGTAAAGTTCCAAATACATGTTTGTGTATACACGTACTCAAATTATACTTAATATATTTAACAAGTAATAAAGCATATAAGAATGTAAAGTTCCAAATACATGTTTGTGTATACACTTACTCAAATTATACTTAATATATTTAACAAGTAATAAAGCATATAAGAATGTAAAGTTCCAAATACTTGTTTGTGTATACACCTACTCGAATTATACTTAATATATTTAACAAGTAATAAAGCATATAAGAATGTAAAGTTCCAAATACATGTTTGTGTATACACGTACTCAAATTATACTTAATATATTTAACAAGTAATAAAGCATATAAGAATGTAAAGTTCCAAATACATGTTTGTGTATACACGTACTCAAATTATACTTAATATATTTAACAAGTAATAAAGCATATAAGAATGTAAAGTTCCAAATACATGTTTGTGTATACACGTACTCAAATTATACTTAATATATTTAACAAGTAATAAAGCATATAAGAATGTAAAGTTCCAAATACTTGTTTGTGTATACACTTAATCAAATTATACTTAATATATTTAACAAGTAATAAAGCTTATAAGAATGTAAAGTTCCAAATACTTGTTTGTGTATACACGTACTCAAATTATACTTAATATATTTAACAAGTAATAAAGCATATTAGAATGTAAAGTTCCAAATACTTGTTTGTGTATACACTTACTCAAATTATACTTAATATATTTAACAAGTAATAAAGCATATTAGAATGTAAAGTTCCAAATACTTGTTTGTGTATACACGTACTCAAATTATACTTAATATATTTAACAAGTAATAAAGCATATAAGAATGTAAAGTTCCAAATACTTGTTTGTGTATACACTTACTCAAATTATACTTAATATATTTAACAAGTAATAAAGCATATTAGAATGTAAAGTTCCAAATACTTGTTTGTGTATACACGTACTCAAATTATACTTAATATATTTAACAAGTAATAAAGCATATAAGAATGTAAAGTTCCAAATACTTGTTTGTGTATACACTTACTCAAATTATACTTAATATATTTAACAAGTAATAAAGCATATTAGAATGTAAAGTTCCAAATACTTGTTTGTGTATACACGTACTCAAATTATACTTAATATATTTAACAAGTAATAAAGCATATTAGAATGTAAAGTTCCAAATACTTGTTTGTGTATACACGTACTCAAATTATACTTAATATATTTAACAAGTAATAAAGCATATTAGAATGTAAAGTTCCAAATACTTGTTTGTGTATACACGTACTCAAATTATACTTAATATATTTAACAAGTAATAAAGCATATTAGAATGTAAAGTTCCAAATACTTGTTTGTGTATACACTTACTCAAATTATACTTAATATATTTAACAAGTAATAAAGCATATTAGAATGTAAAGTTCCAAATACTTATTTGTGTATACACGTACTCAAATTATACTTAATATATTTAACAAGTAATAAAGCATATAAGAATGTAAAGTTCCAAATACTTGTTTGTGTATACACTTACTCAAATTATACTTAATATATTTAACAAGTAATAAAGCATATTAGAATGTAAAGTTCCAAATACTTGTTTGTGTATACACGTACTCAAATTATACTTAATATATTTAACAAGTAATAAAGCATATAAGAATGTAAAGTTCCAAATACATGTTTGTGTATACAGTTACTCAAATTATACTTAATATATTTAACAAGTAATAAAGCATATAAGAATGTAAAGTTCCAAATACATGTTTGTGTATACACTTACTCAAATTATACTTAATATATTTAACAAGTAATAAAGCATATAAGAATGTAAAGTTCCAAATACTTGTTTGTGTATACACCTACTCAAATTATACTTAATATATTTAACAAGTAATAAAGCATATAAGAATGTAAAGTTCCAAATACATGTTTGTGTATACACGTACTCAAATTATACTTAATATATTTAACAAGTAATAAAGCTTATAAGAATGTAAAGTTCCAAATACTTGTTTGTGTATACACGTACTCAAATTATACTTAATATATTTAACAAGTAATAAAGCATATAAGAATGTAAAGTTCCAAATACTTGTTTGTGTATACACGTACTCAAGTTATACTTAATATATTTAACAAGTAATAAAGCTTATAAGAATGTAAAGTTCCAAATACTTGTTTGTGTATACACGTACTCAAATTATACTTAATATATTTAACAAGTAATAAAGCATATTAGAATGTAAAGTTCCAAATACATGTTTGTGTATACACCTACTCGAATTATACTTAATATATTTAACAAGTAATAAAGCATATAAGAATGTAAAGTTCCAAATACTTGTTTGTGTATACACGTACTCAAATTATACTTAATATATTTAACAAGTAATAAAGCATATAAGAATGTAAAGTTCCAAATACTTGTTTGTGTATACACGTACTCAAATTATACTTAATATATTTAACAAGTAATAAAGCATATTAGAATGTAAAGTTCCAAATACATGTTTGTGTATACACGTACTCAAATTATACTTAATATATTTAACAAGTAATAAAGCATATTAGAATGTAAAGTTCCAAATACTTGTTTGTGTATACACGTACTCGAATTATACTTAATATATTTAACAAGTAATAAAGCATATAAGAATGTAAAGTTCCAAATACTTGTTTGTGTATACACGTACTCAAATTATACTTAATATATTTAACAAGTAATAAAGCATATAAGAATGTAAAGTTCCAAATACTTGTTTGTGTATACACGTACTCAAATTATACTTAATATATTTAACAAGTAATAAAGCATATAAGAATGTAAAGTTCCAAATACTTGTATGTGTATACACCTACTCAAATTATACTTAATATATTTAACAAGTAATAAAGCATATAAGAATGTAAAGTTCCAAATACTTGTTTGTGTATACACGTACTCAAATTATACTTAATATATTTAACAAGTAATAAAGCATATAAGAATGTAAAGTTCCAAATACTTGTTTGTGTATACACCTACTCAAATTATACTTAATATATTTAACAAGTAATAAAGCATATAAGAATGTAAAGTTCCAAATACTTGTTTGTGTATACACGTACTCAAATTATACTTAATATATTTAACAAGTAATTAAGCATATAAGAATGTAAAGTTCCAAATACTTGTTTGTGTATACACGTACTCAAATTATACTTAATATATTTAACAAGTAATAAAGCATATAAGAATGTAAAGTTCCAAATACTTGTTTGTGTATACACCTACTCAAATTATACTTAATATATTTAACAAGTAATAAAGCATATAAGAATGTAAAGTTCCAAATACTTGTTTGTGTATACACGTACTCAAATTATACTTAATATATTTAACAAGTAATAAAGCATATAAGAATGTAAAGTTCCAAATACATGTTTGTGTATACACGTACTCAAATTATACTTAATATATTCAACAAGTAATAAAGCATATAAGAATGTAAAGTTCCAAATACATGTTTGTGTATACACGTACTCAAATTATACTTAATATATTTAACAAGTAATAAAGCATATTAGAATGTAAAGTTCCAAATACTTGTTTGTGTATACACGTACTCAAATTATACTTAATATATTTAACAAGTAATAAAACATATAAGAATGTAAAGTTCCAAATACTTGTTTGTGTATACACGTACTCAAATTATACTTAATATATTTAACAAGTAATAAAGCATATTAGAATGTAAAGTTCCAAATACTTGTTTGTGTATACACGTACTCAAATTATACTTAATATATTTAACAAGTAATAAAGCATATAAGAATGTAAAGTTCCAAATACATGTTTGTGTATACACGTACTCAAATTATACTTAATATATTTAACAAGTAATAAAGCATATAAGAATGTAAAGTTCCAAATACATGTTTGTGTATACACTTACTCAAATTATACTTAATATATTTAACAAGTAATAAAGCATATAAGAATGTAAAGTTCCAAATACTTGTTTGTGTATACACCTACTCGAATTATACTTAATATATTTAACAAGTAATAAAGCATATAAGAATGTAAAGTTCCAAATACATGTTTGTGTATACGCGTACTCAAATTATACTTAATATATTTAACAAGTAATAAAGCATATAAGAATGTAAAGTTCCAAATTTATGTTTGTGTATACACGTACTCAAATTATACTTAATATATTTAACAAGTAATAAAGCATATAAGAATGTAAAGTTCCAAATACATGTTTGTGTATACACGTACTCAAATTATACTTAATATATTTAACAAGTAATAAAGCATATAAGAATGTAAAGTTCCAAATACTTGTTTGTGTATACACGTACTCAAATTATACTTAATATATTTAACAAGTAATAAAGCATATAAGAATGTAAAGTTCCAAATACATGTTTGTGTATACAGTTACTCAAATTATACTTAATATATTTAACAAGTAATAAAGCATATAAGAATGTAAAGTTCCAAATACATGTTTGTGTATACACTTACTCAAATTATACTTAATATATTTAACAAGTAATAAAGCATATAAGAATGTAAAGTTCCAAATACTTGTTTGTGTATACACCTACTCAAATTATACTTAATATATTTAACAAGTAATAAAGCATATAAGAATGTAAAGTTCCAAATACATGTTTGTGTATACACGTACTCAAATTATACTTAATATATTTAACAAGTAATAAAGCTTATAAGAATGTAAAGTTCCAAATACTTGTTTGTGTATACACGTACTCAAATTATACTTAATATATTTAACAAGTAATAAAGCATATAAGAATGTAAAGTTCCAAATACTTGTTTGTGTATACACGTACTCAAGTTATACTTAATATATTTAACAAGTAATAAAGCTTATAAGAATGTAAAGTTCCAAATACTTGTTTGTGTATACACGTACTCAAATTATACTTAATATATTTAACAAGTAATAAAGCATATTAGAATGTAAAGTTCCAAATACATGTTTGTGTATACACCTACTCGAATTATACTTAATATATTTAACAAGTAATAAAGCATATAAGAATGTAAAGTTCCAAATACTTGTTTGTGTATACACGTACTCAAATTATACTTAATATATTTAACAAGTAATAAAGCATATAAGAATGTAAAGTTCCAAATACTTGTTTGTGTATACACGTACTCAAATTATACTTAATATATTTAACAAGTAATAAAGCATATTAGAATGTAAAGTTCCAAATACATGTTTGTGTATACACGTACTCAAATTATACTTAATATATTTAACAAGTAATAAAGCATATTAGAATGTAAAGTTCCAAATACTTGTTTGTGTATACACGTACTCGAATTATACTTAATATATTTAACAAGTAATAAAGCATATAAGAATGTAAAGTTCCAAATACTTGTTTGTGTATACACGTACTCAAATTATACTTAATATATTTAACAAGTAATAAAGCATATAAGAATGTAAAGTTCCAAATACTTGTTTGTGTATACACGTACTCAAATTATACTTAATATATTTAACAAGTAATAAAGCATATAAGAATGTAAAGTTACAAATAATTGTTTGTGTATACACCTACTCAAATTATACTTAATATATTTAACAAGTAATAAAGTATATAAGAATGTAAAGTTCCAAATACTTGTTTGTGTATACACGTACTCAAATTATACTTAATATATTTAACAAGTAATAAAGCATATAAGAATGTAAAGTTCCAAATACTTGTTTGTGTATACACCTACTCAAATTATACTTAATATATTTAACAAGTAATAAAGCATATAAGAATGTAAAGTTCCAAATACTTGTTTGTGTATACACCTACTCAAATTATACTTAATATATTTAACAAGTAATAAAGCATATAAGAATGTAAAGTTCCAAATACTTGTTTGTGTATACACGTACTCAAATTATACTTAATATATTCTTTTCTATCCATAGGAAGAGATATATAGTAAAATAATATTAATTTTTCACATTTATGGACTTGCAACAGTCAGGTCTTACCTGTACTTCCCTTCCATCTGGTAGTAATTTGTTCATGTCCACAATGAACAATTCCCATCGTTGTTCAACATGTTTTATCTGTTAAGGTTCACAACAAAGAGTATAATAATAATACTGTTATTGATTATAATGATATACTTGCTATATCATTGTTCAGAATACAATGATATAGCAAGAAAAACTCGTGTAAAAGAATATTAATTTATTGTATGTTCTGATATAGAGTTGAACCTGATTTATAGTTCGTTACAATTTAAAATTGTACGAATTTAATGTTGTACCTGAACACCACCGTAAGTGTATAGCTAGGGGGGGGGGTTAATACGACCATACTTGTATGGGTGGGTGGGTGAGTCAATATCACTTACGTGAATGAGTACAAACAATTTTAGTACAAAAAATTATTTTATCTTGCGCACGCAAATAGTTCATAAAGTGTTGACTCTTTTAATTCTATTTCTAAAATACTTTACTAACAACTTTCCACTCCCAATAGATTTTTAAATCATATTAGCACTTAACAGAATGTAATAGCCTAGTTCAAGAGTTTAAATTTAATTTCCTGTATAGTTTTGGTACAGTATCAATGTTGAGAGGAGTGTTATTGGCAATGGCTGACTACCACAAAGTTAACAGACGGATGTTTGTAGTGTTTTACAAACGTCATCCAGAGTTCACATATTAGTTCAAAAAACTGTTTGAGTTGGTCTATAAACAGAGACAGTGTGAATGGACCACCTCTGTAACACGCTAAGCCACGCCGTTAAGTAAAGAAAGATATAGAGCACCTGACGCAATTAAAGTAGCCTTATTTATATATAGAGTTAAATATAACAAAGAAACGTCATATCTGTTCTAACAAAATACATGGCGTTTCTTTTAAAACGCAATCCATGATTTGAAATAGGTTGAATTTCAATACATTACTATATATACAACTAACAATAGATATAGTTAATACAACGGGTACAGAATACTGTTCGAAAGCATCTTCACATAAAACAAACGATTTTGTTTTTAAATATTCCTCCACAATAAACACTATCTGGTGTTTACTTAAATTCCTGTTTTGAACCTTAATTAAAAGACATCACCCGAAACCCAAATAAAGTGTGAACAACAATGTAAATCAGCTGATAACTAAAAAAGAAGAAGAACTAGGGATACCAACCTATGAACTTGTAATTATCTTAAAACTTCATTTTCTGTACTTGTAAATAGGGTTACGTTTTAAAATAAATTCCCTTTATATGCATGGTATACATTGTTTGATTGATCATAGTTTTATATTTTGAAATATGTGAACTGAATGTGGCTGCTCCTTGGATGGGTGACTGCCGTTTGAGTGATTCCGTTCTTGCACACAGCCCGCTAGCCCGGTCATTGATGGTATGGACATCTCCCGCTCGTCTGCAGGCTAAGTATTATAGAGGATCTCTCACCTGGAACGTCACCTGGTAAAATAAGACACCCTTTTTCCTTTTACAAAAATGAATGTCACCAATTCTAGCAACATTATTTAAGTAAATTAATTTCAAACTGAAGTGAATAATGAATTTATTCCACATATGAAAACATAAAATACAAATACATAAATCTGTCTGGAATATAAGAAGGCCGCATTTAACAGTATAGGTGGCTTACTTTCTATGTTCTGGTGAAAATTTAACTATTATATAAAACATATTTGTCTTATATCGTTATTGCCGCCATAAAATGTTGTCATAAAATGTTACTGCCATCATTTTAAATATTCTGAGATTGTAGGGGGGGTTGGTAAACACCATAAAGTTATTTTGATAACAATTGCTTCATTACGCTAGTTTGTTTATTTGTAGTTCAACACATAACTTATAGTGAGCCATTAAATACTTAATGTTTGATTCTATCATGAAGATGCAAAATTCTAAAATTTAACAAGATACACAACTTATCCATCTACATTTTTATAGTGTCAGCTGTTGAATTAATTATTCTAAAGTTAAATATATTTATAACCCTATTTGTATTCTGTTTTCAACTGATGATGGTCTTTCGATACAGAAATCGATTTTGAACATTAAAAACACAAAAAAAAGATTGCTAAGTGTTGTTCTTTTTATATATATAAATACTTAAATTTGTTTCTGATTATTTCTCTTTTTTAATGTTAATTTCGTTAAGCTACAACAATAGCACACAAACTCGGTGGTAGTTTATAAATCCTCTGATCCTCGGCCTACTTCACAATCGTTCTTCATTCGTCTCCGTCAAGACCTTTCAACAGCTTACCATCACTTAGTCACCCTTAAATCCTCTTCCACTTCATTTGTTTTTCCTCCCAACATTGAGGCTTCTTCCTTGTTCTTATCAAGAAGTATTTCATTCTTATGTCTTGTTGTCTCTCACAGTTCTACTTTGAGATCTGTATACTAAATAATATTGTAATCAAAATAAATTGAACTATATTTTGTGGGGCTATTCTTCAATAATATCCTTTTTTCTAGTAATAATAAATTTTTGATTTTTCCAGGGTACATTTCCAGAATATTAATAGAATTAAAGGTACTAAATGTATACCAAAATTTTATGAAACACAATACTTTGTAGAATATTAATATATTAAATAAGTATGGCTCTACGTTATATTTTCAGCGCCTTGGCTGGTGCAACATCCCAAAATACAAGAATTGTAAGATTCGTGCCAGGTTTCTTTAATAGAGGAAGTCCCGGAATAGGTTCAATGAGTGGTTCAATTTGGCAAGTGTCAACGCTCATTATAGAGCAATAATGTTCTTAATATTATATTAAGTAGATATTGTTTAATATAGACTCATTTTACTCAACAAACATATGTGACAGTTATATAGCCAAAAATACAAGCTGTGATATATATTTAGAAAAAAACTCCAAAAGTCATGTTATATCGATAAAAATATAAAGTGAGCTCATGTCACAAAGATAAATCAAGCTGGCGGTGATGTGTACATCCACAGGAAATCTTTAAACCTGTAGGTGGTACTGTTTAGTTCTAAACGAGCAACAAACCCGGTAACTGGACTCTCACGAGTTTGTGATTTCCCAGCTATGGCAGCCACCAAACCAAACAGTCATAGATTCCAATTCACAAGTATATTTTTAATAGTTCAAAGTGTGAATCATCGAATTAGCCACTTTTATAATCACTGAATTAGCCATTCTTTAATATTATGCATTTAGTATGCTTTGTGAAACCTTTCATATTCTTTGTGAGACCTCAAGAATCGTTTGACCCTGTTACTTGTAAAAATCTACACGTTTAAAGAGATTTTAGTTAATAGTTTATAGTACACAAATACATTGAAAATTTTTATGACAACAAAAAAGTATTTAACGTTACTAAATAAGAGAAAATTTTCTCTCTGATGTGTATTTTTAATTGTATGTAACTACGTTACACCGTGATAAATGTTACGGCCGGGAGTTGGCAATTTGATAGATAATACGAATCATTATAGAGCCGGTCATTACAACATGTAATCAAGGTTGATTATTAATTAATTGCAAGAAACACAATTTTATTAAATTACCTCTATGTTTTGAATAACATACATGGGTTTATATTTAGGAAATGAATTGTTATAAGATTTAAAGTAATACTAACAATAATAATTCAAAAACAATTATTGACATTTTCTATCGGTTACAGCCTAATACATTTTAATACTCGGTTGATATTTTAAATTTATACGTCTTATGGTACTATAACCCACCCCTTATTGTGCACATAAAATGGTATTGTCTCACCCATCAACCCACATGTACGGTGTCATTTACCCACCTGCCCTCCTATACACGTAAAATAGTTTGTCCCACCCACCAACCCGTACATGTACAGTGATATTGACCCACCTGCCCTCCCATACATGTAAACTGGTTTTTCCCACCCACCAACCCCGTTCATGTACAGTGGTATTGACCCACCTGCCCTCCCATACACGTCCGTACATGTACAGTGATATTGACCCACCTGCCCTCCCATACATGTAAACTGGTTTTTCCCACCCACCAACCCCGTTCATGTACAATGGTATTGACCCACCTGCCCTCCCATACACGTAAACTGGTTTTTCCCACTCACCAACCCCGTTCATGTACAGTGGTATTGACCCACCTGTCCTCCCATACACGTAAAATGGTTTATCCCACCCACTAACCCATACATGTACAGTGGTATTGACCCACCTACCCTTCCATACATGTAAAATGGTTTGTCCTACCCACTAACCCATACATGTACAGTGCTATTGACCTACACGCCCACCCATACACGTACAATTGTATTGACATACCCCCACCCCACCCATATAGGTAAAGTGATATTGACCCACCTGCCCTCCCGTACACGTAAAATGGTTTGTCCCACCCACCAACCCATACATGTAAAATGGTTTGTCCCACCCACTAACCCATACATGTACAGTGTTATTGACCTACACGCCCACCCATACACGTACAGTGGTATTGACATACCCCCACCCCACCCATATAGGTACAGTGATATTGACCCACCTGCCCTCCCATACACGTAAAATGGTTGGTCTCACCCACCAACCCATACATGTACATTGGTATTGACCCACCTGCCCTCCCATGTATATAAAATGTTTTGTCCTACCCACTAACCCATACATGTACATGTACCCAAACATAATTTTTAATATTCTATTCAAAGTATTTTTGAGTGGTGTCAAAATGTATTCAGGAGCTTTATAATAAAAAAATATTGTACGTTAAACTCAACAATATAATATATTTATTTCAAAAGAATGTACCTATATAAAATAAATACATTGTAAAGAGTCACAGAGTCAGTTTGCTAATGGTGTAATGAGTCTGCTCTACTCAGTGAGTTAGTGTTGACCGTATTTTGGTCACTGATATACGATGGATTTAGAACTGTTGATCACTTGTGTTCATGAAAGATGTGCCATATGGCTAAGTATATGCTCCATATACAGAAGCTTCGAGTATGAAATAAGTTCAGTAAGTACAAACCAATATTATTTAGGATCTGCAAGTAGTTCCAAAAGAACCTTAGACAGTGCCATTGTGGAACTGACGCTCCGGCTCGCTGTTGCCGGTCCGCTACAGCTCGCTCCGCACTCAACCTTAGACAGTGCCATTGTGGAACTGACGCTCCGGCTCGCTGTTGCCGGTCCGCTACAGCTCGCTCCGCACTCAATCGCTATTTGTGTGTTCTTACCCTTACTAGAGTGCCTCCAGGCTAGTCCAGACCCGGAGACACCCTGACGAACCAAAAATTTAATGAGACAGCTTGGTAGTTTTACCATCTCTGGCTAGGTTTATTTTTAGTTTCTGAATAAAATTACTTTTCTATAATAATTCTTGGGGACTAAGAATTATATTGATATCTAAGAACCTTTAATTCCAAATCTATTTTATCCAGCATGTAAACGAATATTACTTTTCAGAAACTGTGCCTATTTTAATAAGGGTTAATCTACTCTAGATCGTTTTTACATTTCAGAAATATTTAGCCGTATCCACAACTGTATTTCCATCTTATGGACGGTTACATTGATTTACTTAAAATAATAAAATACTTTAATTTTAAATTTTTGGCCTCAAAATACCAATGTTCACGAAGTCGGGAACGTGCTAACCAATATGAGCAGAAAGAAGCAGCTACAGAAAACTTAGGCCGCACATTCCACCAATACACGCCAGCTTAGGAACACTGACAAACACTCACCATTTGTTACAACCTCCTGATTCATTGTAGAGGGTTTCCTTTCTAAGAAATATATATTGGAGTAGTGTTATATGATATTTAGTACAGTAAGGGGGAATTACGTTGTGCCATAACTCGGGTATAGAGAAATTTATTTTGAATCATTTATTTTAGTAAGATTGTTGGTTACAGCTATGATAAATGCACCAAAGAACTATCACCTTAAATGAAAATATTATGATCCGACAGTCTTATTTTGACTGATACTAAATATATTGAAAAACTGTATTTGTTGTGTTCGTATTATAGAAAACAAGAATTAAAATACAAGACTTTTTATTCTTGTTACTGAAAATAAAAATATTTCTCAGTGTCTATCTACTTCGAAAAATAGATTCTGCTAAAACCAAATGAGCCCCCCTTGTTCTATATAATTGCCCAATCAACATAAACAGAAACCTGTAAGTTATTGTTGCGAAGTTGATACCGTAGTTAGTTTCTTTATATGATACCAACACACATCCAGGTCAGAGAGATCCTACTTTATTGAATAATATTGAGAAAATACAGGCTCTGCCGGTACGTTAATAAAGCACTGTTACTTGAAATTCGTCAATCTTGTAGCTTTTACCAAGCAACCAACGGGAAAATTCCGAAAACTAAACATTTTAAATTTTTAACCCCCCAAAAAATCAAAATGGCGGACGGGAATTGTATGCAGAGTTTTACTTGCGGCTTCATTGTGGGCAAACCGTTGGTTGTAGAGAAAATCTGACACCATACTCCAGATTTCTAATTAAATTTCCTACAATTTTGTAGAGAAGTAATTTTTTGTATTTTTTATATTAACTACGCAAAAAATCATTAAATTTCACTTTTGGTTAAGTTTTTCGTATTTTATTACCGTACTACGATAATTTAAGAACTTAAAACCATACACACTGTTTAGATTTACTACTTTGTTACCAAAACTGCTTTGAAATTTGATTTTTAACTTTTCATAACCCAGAAAAATTCAAAATGGCTGACGTGAAACTGCTGACCTTTTAGCAGAGTAAAGGTTGTTGTTATGCTGATGCTGTAATATTTAATTTAGATAGAATCTAACGAAATATTCAGATTCAAATTTAAATTACGTACAAAAAAAGTTATTTACATTTGTATGATGCAAACTATAGTATCCTCACAAAACGTCGGTTAAGTTGAGTTTTGTAAAAACATATTATTTTTTGGAAAAGTTCCTCCCATTTAAGCATGATTAAAATAAGCTAAACACCTAAATCCTTATACACTATTTACGTTCACTTTTCTGTCAAAAAAAATGCTATAAAATTAGATTTTCACTTTTTATAACTCAGAAAAAATTCAAAATGGCTGACGTGAAACTGCTGACCTGTTTTCACAGTTGAAATTGTTATTTTACTTACGCTGTTATATATTTACTTTAGATAGAATCAAACGAAGTGTCCAAATTAACAATAACATTTTGTACAAAAAGTTCCATATACATGTTTATGATATATACTATATTTCCTTTACAAAAAGTTGGTAAATTTGAATTTTGTCAAAAACATGTGATTTAAAAAAATAATTCATCCCATTTAAATGTGATTAGGTTAACCGGCCGTCAACCACTTAGGTAGCCCCCCATGATGATCTTTCATAGTCCCCCGTGATCCAATTTGGTAAACACCCATAATAATCTTGTGTAACCTGTGATGAACTTGGAGAGCTCCTGTTAATCAACTTTGTTAGTTAACATTTGTCCTGTTAAATAAATAAAATGTTAATAGAAAATATTATCAGCAGTGAACTTATTATATTCAACGTATTGGCATTTCAACTATATATATATATATATATATATATATATATATATATATATATATATATATATACAAAATACTAATATCATACATAATGTTTTATAAATAATGTTAGGCAAGTCTTACATGCACTTATTATTGTAATAATGCTATAAGGGTAGAGGTATTTACCCATCCACTTATACACGTACATTAGTATTGAGCCACCCGCCAACCCATCTACTTGTACACGAACATTAGTATTGAGCCACCCGCCCACCTTTATGCATGCAAAGGTATTGACCCATCCACGTATACACGTAGATTGGTATTGACTCACTCTCCTACCCATACACGTGCAAAAGTATTGACCCATCCACATATACACGTACATTGGTATTGACTCACTCTCCTACCCATACACGTGCATAAGTATTGACCCATCCACATATACACGTACATTGGCATTGACTCACTCTCCTACCCATACACGTGCAAAAGTATTGACCCATCCACATATACACGTACATTGGTATTGACTCACTCTCCTACCCATACACGTGCAAAAGTATTGACCCATCCACATATACACGTACATTGGTATTGACTCATTCTCCTACCCATACACGTGCATAAGTATTGACCCATCCACATATACACGTACATTGGCATTGACTCACTCTCCTACCCATACACGTGCAAAAGTATTGACCCATCCACATATACACGTACATTGGTATTGACTCACTCTCCTACCCATACACGTGCAAAAGTATTGACCCATCCACATATACACGTACATTGGTATTGACTCACTCTCCTATCCATACACGTGCATAAGTATTGACCCATCCACATATACACGTACATTGGCATTGACTCACTCTCCTACCCATACACGTGCAAAAGTATTGACCCATCCACATATACACGTACATTGGTATTGACTCACTCTCCTACCCATACACGTGCAAAAGTATTGACCCATCCACATATACACGTACATTGGTATTGACTCACCCATAATCGCACGGAAAGTTTTAATATTCTCAGATTTACCTTAAATAACTAATTTTGGAAATATCCTCCATCTCTCTGTCCGAGGAGACACTGACGGCCGATAACTGGACCTCTTCAACCAAGGTAGATTACATGAAAGCTAAGACAAAACCATTGACAATTTCTTGTCAGAACAAGCCCACAACCGCCAGCATGGCCATTAAATAAAATTAAACTAGTTGTTGGTTTGTATACCAGGGGAAATTCTCATATTCGATTTATCAAACTTACAAAAGTGAACATCTGACTTCACACTTACCTCGTTTGTGTCAGAATCGAGTGAAGAACTTCTTTCACTCTTCCTTCAACGTGTTGGTTTTGTCCTGATATTGATACCAGTATCGTTGAATCAATAATTTTGAGACCATTCAAATAATCTTTAATATTTCACAAACCTTTTATTTGTGACTAAAAATATGTCAAAAACTTCACCCTCAAAGAAACAGAAAATGTATTTACAATTCAGACCAAAGCATACTATTACTGTTTCAAAATTATTAATAATTAATGGCGAAATCTATAGGTATAAGAATTTTGCAAGTGAATAAATTGATAATAAACCTTGTAAAAGTAAAAAAGATGAACAACTTATGTTTAAAATCATGAACAATTAATTTCAGTTTGCTCTTTCATAGGTTTAGGAAAAGAAACAAGAATACAAACGTGTTCATTATTTAATTTAGAAACAACATAAGGTTAATTACATATTGTAATAAAGACATATACATTACATTGCATTATATACACTGCCTGATAAAACATATTATAAGGAAGACTGCTTTTATATTTTCAGTTACATTGTTTGTTTTTCAATTGATGGGCATTGTCTATAATGAATTAAGATATTAATAATACAGCAGTTTACATTACTTCCTTTACTACCCTTAGGAACTACATCAGAAGCTATTTTCCGATAGCAAGGATGTAGAATATTTGTACCTTTAACATGTTGTTAATGTCAAATATACTTTAAGGAGTGTTTTAAATTGTGATAAATGGTAAACGTTTTTTACAAAATGTCCTGAAATGTTATTTTAAAAATTAAAAGGCTTCTATAAAATCGCAAAACATATTTATAATCAATTTGTTGACATTTCATCATTATTAAGTATATCAAACTTGTTACTATCAAAATATTTTAATAGTTAGCAAACTGCTATTTCATAAAACAATCTTCAAGTCTAAGTTTCCTTGCAGCCTATCAAGGATATTGCTTCCAACATTCACTGAACAACCCTTTCATTACAGAGTCTAATCAGTCTTTAATAAACAATAGATAGTTCTGTACAGTTTATATATACTTTTAAATGGTGTTTGTTCAGAAATATTACACAATACAAGTACAAAATATAATATATAAAATACAATATACTGTCAAGACAGTCCAGCCAACTATGTTAGAAAATGTAAAGTTACAATGATAGAGAAGCCTACTTCGACCTACGATAATTTTATTGCAATTCTTGGTACGTGGCCTTATCCTAGATGTAGAAACACACCGTAAAAAATATGAAGTGAAACACAGTTAGGTTTAAGGGCTTAACCAACATTAATACAATGTCTGGTGAATAACAGAAATATAAACTAGTTATGTGTTGAGAGATGAAAGTAAGTTTTAATAACATTTAAAACATAATCGTCGTAAAAAATAATGTCAAAAGTGATTTTAAAAATCAGTTTATGTGTAAAAGGCTTAAGGTAATTAAATACTAAAAATTAACTACATAATTATATTGCATAGTAAAATAAAAACGTGTGTGTATAAAAAAATACTATTATTTTTTTTAATTACGTTAACATTACAGACAAAATAAATACAGAAACTCAAAATTATAATGTAATGTAACTAAATGTTTTTTTAGTAAATCTTGACCACAGTAAAATAAATAATAAGTAAATTGAAACGGTTATAAAATTACTTTTATAAATGGCTAAATGAACGACGATTTAATTTTCAAAAGGATGTTCGATGACCATATGTAGAGGCTACGGTATGGTCAACCTGAATGTTCTAATTGTATATTGTCTATTCAATTTACATGCGTTTTGTATGCAAAATAAACGTATCTGAGACATAAAAATATAGTTTTACCGCTAATTCTTAAATTTAACAAACTAACTACTTAACAAAGGTAAATATTGCTTTAAAATAACAATTATTATATGAACATTAATGAGTTCTTATAACAACTTTTGCAACGTATGTTCCAGGAAGAAGATAATAAAAATAGTAATTGAATTATTACTTAAATTATATGAAAAAAATTAACTTTTTACAAAAATAAATCACATAAAATAAGAGACATTTCGACACCTTGTTAAAAATATGTCTTTAAATTTATAAGTGTGCAAGAGAGATGTAAAATTTAATCTTAATATTTGAATATTATTAAATCCTGATTTCATAATACGAAAATAGAACAGGTTTATGAAGCAGTAACATGTTTCATGCATCATTATTTTCATTCACAATAGAATACAACGGTAGCTTTTATTATTTTCCACAGCTGCTTTTACATCACATGCAACTTATTTAAACCATCGATGCTGTTATGTTTCATATTTTAAATAGGTATATTTATAAAAATATAATAACTACTCTTGTTTAAATAGATGTAGAATATTTACCCATAAATTTTGAAAACTGATTTTAATTTGTATTTTATTAGTACTATTTAGAACAAAAGTTATCGTATGTTCATAATTTCATGTATAAAATGTATTATTTTACATACAATAATTTATAACTTCATTAATAAAATAAGTATGATTCTTAATCTTTTTATAGTTATTTTAAGAAAACAAGTATTAGAAAACAATATGTCATATATGTAGTAAAATAACAAATCATTAAATTAAGATAAAGAAGTATTTTACATAAACAAAAAACATGAAATGTTGCTCGGAAGAATTACTGGTAAATACTGAAAGTATAAATAGCCTGATGATGGCCTTCAAAGTGTAAACAACACACTAGTCATTACACGTAAACAACGTGCGCCGGTTTTCTCAAGCTATTTGTAACGTAATCGTTGTGTACTGGTGGGAAGTCGAGATGATCACTCTTGAGTGGGACCCAGGTTTCTGCATAGTGTAGGCTAGTGGGTGTCCGACAAATAGGGTCTGGAGGGAAGTGCTTCTCCGGCATGAGCATGAGTACAGGTGGGGTGGTATGAAGAGATGGTGTTGCATGCTTGGAATCCCCTCTCAGGGGAACTGGGTCCTTTGAGCGTCGGCAAGCCAGGAGAGGCCGTTCTCCGATCAGCAGGAGCACTATACAGGTAGCGACGAACAAAGCAAGGACGAAGCCTGTAACGACTGCTACTGTGATCCATGTTGTCTCACAACGCACAGCGGAGTCCGGAGCATCAACTAGAAGGCTGCCTCTGAGAGCAGGAGGTGCTGCACAACGCAGACGAGCCGTGCTGAGGTGCAAAAGTCTATCTTCTTCTGTCATAGTGTCATTGGATGGCAGAGTGTTGCCTTGAGCAGCTTTCTGACGAGCGAGCTTCCAAAGCCACAGCAGTGAGCAGTTGCATTCTAGTGGATTTTCTGAGAGGTCTAAACTTTCAAGACTGTCGAGAGGGAAATGTGAGGCATCGACGACGCTTAAAGAATTTTTCCTGATTGATATATATCTGAGGTGAAGATTTCCATGAAATATTCTCGCAGGAAGTGTTTTGACTTCTCTATTATCATCCATGATCACAGTTTCAAGATGAATATTGTCTACAAAAGCCCTAGAATCTATCCTTTCTAGTCTTGGCATTCTAGAAAGGTATAGAATCTTGAGGTGAAAAAGGCTTTGAAAAGCAACTGCTGACAACTCACTAAACATGTTGTTACTTAGATCCAGCTCTACTAGTTGACTTAACTTTGCCAGCTGTTCCGTTGGAACAACTGTAAGATTGTTGTCAGACAGATCCAGGATTGACAGTGAGTGTAGAGAGTTGAATGACGATCGGTGGACATTAGAAACCGCATTAGAGGCAAGGGACAGAGTCTTCAGTGATCCCATCACTGGAGAAGGAAATGATAATTCATCTATTATGTCGATGTAGTTGTTTGATAGAGTTAAAACTTCTATTGACGAGTAAGGAAGATTTTTTAAAACTTGGCTAGGAACATCTAATATTTGATTACCATCTAAATACAAAACTTTTAGCTTTCGCAAATTCTTAAAAACTAATGGATCTTCAAAAGAAGTAATTTTATTGTTCATCAAATTTAATACTTCCAATTCAATTGTCTCTTTTAAAGCACTCACATCCACTACTTCAATGGAATTGTTGCTAAGGTCTAATAATTTTAAAACCTTAAGGCCTTTAAAAGTCCCTTTTCCTAAATGTGTTATTTGATTAAAGCTAATATTTAAGAACGTCAGGTTCTCTTGGCGATCAAAATTATGAGTTCCTAACGAGTGGATCTTGTTGTGGGAAAGATCCAAGTGTAACAGGTTTATATAAAACGTAAGAGTGTAGTCGACGCTCGAGATCTTGTTGTCGCTGAGATCGATGTGCCGAACATCTGGATTTAACTGAATTGGGAAGACTGCAAGCTTGGCACTGGTGCAAGTGGCGACGAGGGCGTCGTCTTGGCAGCGGCATTGTGGAGGACACATGGCCCTGGCTGCTGTCAAGGAGAGTACCACAGCAAGTAGGATGGTCGAGGGCACCATCAGGGGCCATGTCCGACGGTGGCTGTTGGTGACTAGCGCACCTCCCATCCCACGCCTTCTCCGGGCATTGGACCTATGGCATTAAACATTCTTATATATAACATTATCAAAGCATTAAGTAGTTCACTGTTTATACCTTTATCATGGAAATGTAGCTATAATATAATTTAATACTCTCACACAAAGCTTGTTCAATATTTGTTCCCCACTGCATAAAATCGTATGAGAAGCAAAAGCCATGTTTTGAATTTACCCTATTCTAAATAGAAGGGATAATGGAAAAGAATTTCCGAATTGGACTACCAGTTTTATTCTACGTTGTTATATTTAATTCTAAACACACAATATTCACTTACGTTTACTTTACGCCATTTTATAAGTTAAAAATCAAGACTGTTTCATAAATTAAGAAGAGAAATTAATAGGTTTGAAAAAATATTAAAGTTTAAGATGAAATTACAATTTTCTTAGATCTACATGTACTTTCAGTTTAATAACAAAACGTACATAAAATCTTACGTATTATTTTGACTATTTAAACTCCAATAAAATGAAGTATTTTAATTTAAAATATAACACTGTCTTTAGATCTCATGTTGATTAAATATAGCCGATTGCATCTAAAGTGCTTACAACGTGGTACTATTGATAAAACTACCACTAAAAACTGTCAAATAATCTTAGTTGTAGCAAAATACGAGAATCAGCCACATAACACTTACTATGGAATATGAGAGTAAGTTTGTGTAAATAATTGAATGATGTACAATGAATAAATCTTGAATTAATAATGTTTTGCAGTAGTAACAACATTGAACAGTGAAAATTAATTAAGTTGGTCAGTTTTTATGACAATAATACGTTAAAAAATAAATGAGCTTAAATAAAAGTGTTGTAATCAAGATGTGACCTTATTATACATTTATTTATTTGCGCAGTGACTACATCAAAATAGCATAGCGATCGTCATGAAAGTTGAGTCACTTTAACCTAAAAATAAGTAAATATAATTTTTTAAACGGCTTCTAAATAAAATGACAGATGTTCTTAGCTAACTTAATCGATTATTTGGGTTAATGGGTGAAAGTTGGAAACTAAATTATAATAATAAACAAAAATTGTAACCATATCTTTCCTAACTCACCAACGTTCATTGCATATTGCATTTTTTTATTTGAGCAATAATGTGGACTGATGTACATACATGGTGCAACATCTGCTTTATGAATTTTTTTCTTTTTTTAACGTAGGCCTTCCTACTGAGGTAACGGTTTGAGATGATGAAATATCCGTTGACAATAGTTGTAAAAATTGTATTTTTTTATGATGAAAATATTTTGTGCCTTCCTCTCTAATTCATTGTCTTAGAAGAAAATTCAAGGGTCAAACAGAACACATTATTGTACTACTTTAAACTTAATTGGGGGAGGGGGGAATAATGTTTACCCACTTCCTAATGAGATAAAATTAAAAATTGCACTTTAAGTAGGTTATACCGTAACTACCGACGTACTTGGAAAGCTACGGTATCACCTTTGGTAGTCTCTAGCTACCAGCTTGTGTAGCCACCGTGATCAACTAGGGTAGCTCGTGATCAACTTGGGTAGTCATCCATAATCAACTTGAGTAGCCCATAATCAACTTTGGTAGCCACCCATGATCGAATTGAATAGCCCGTAACTAACGTGAGTAGCCCGTGATCAAATGGGGTAGATATCGTGATCAACTTGAGTAACCCATGATCATTGCTAGGTCTACTATTTAGTACTTATTCATTTTTTTATTTTATTTAATGAATTAATTTTCAATGATTAAAAAAAGTTAATTTTTAATTTGAATTTTAAATTATAAAACGTAACTCTGAGTTGGAAGAAAACTGTTGTCTTGTTTTTTTCATGTTTATGCAAACGCAGTTGTATTATAGTTTTCTTTTTTCTTTTAGATGGGTAACTCCCTTACCCACGCACAGGCCGCACATGACCCATGTGGGAAGGTATTATTTCATTTATTATTATAAAATGTAATATTTTATGTACATTTATTGAAATAAACAAATTTTTCATGTCGTGTCGTTTCGCTTCGTTTCGTTTCGTTTCATCAACTTGAGAAGGCCATAATCAACTTGAGCCATCCATTATTAATATTGTTAACCGTCCTTGATAAATTTAAATAGTCAACTGATCTACTTGAGTAACCCTCTTTGTCAAATTCGGTAGGATAGAATACATTTTACCCGAGTATCATAATGAGGATCTTGATAAGAAACCTCCATTAAATAAAATAATGTCATAACGAATACGGTGGCCTTGATACATAACGTATTAACAGATCACCATTTTTAATAGCTGAGAATAAACAGTTAAAAGTGGCATATCATAAAAAAACATGCTTAACAAATATAAGCGATTTCCAAAAATAGTAGGAATGGCTTTGTTTAGTAATTTGTATTCCAAAAGTGAGCTGAGAAAGCAATGTAATAACAAAGGAATAACGTAAACATAAAATTGATGTAAATATAATAATGTAATATAGTAAAGTATACAACAATTACATCTTACTAGATTAAATAATATCCTAATTTATTAAATTCACTCGTTCACAGCACACACCCAACCAGCCACGTAAACAGTGGTTTTGAAATATTGATCTTACATTTCTACAAACATGCTTTTTGGATTCAGCCACTCACCCATACATGTACGGTGGCATTGATATGATGTTATGTATATTTATAATTATTGTATAATTTCTTAGTGATATTTAGGCTAAGATAAATGTAGGCTGTTCTCCTCCCCTTGGAGACAATTTGCGTTGTGATCTTATCAAGGATTTGTTTTCTCACGGATGTTATGGTTTATATTCATTGTAATATTATGAATATAAATCAACTTCTGTAAAAAAATATGATTTTAAATGAAATCATGTGGTCCAATGATATAAAGACATAAAAAATTAATAATTTTAAAATTTTTATACATTGGTCAATTATATTTTCAAACAAATATACTGGAATGGATCGGTGACTAAGATTTCTGACTAAGAGGGAAAGATTCAAGGTTTGAATGACCAACTGATCTGATGTTTGAACTTCACTTGATGATTGAGCACCGCTCACGCTCAGGCCTGCAAGCCCATCAACAAAATATTAAACTCTTTGGTAGACTACGTTTTGATGTAACTTAATCCTCTTTGAGAGGGATCCTCGTGTTAAATGATTCAATTAGAGTCAGTCCTCCAAATACAAACAAGGTGGCTACACTGAATAATGAGTGCCTATATTATCCCTATTAACTATTTTGTACATTGTAGTACGTAGCTAAACAGTATTTAGTCTAATAATGAGTGTCTATATTAACCCTATTAACTATTTTGTACATTGTAGTACATAGCTAAACAATATTTAGTCTAATAATGAGTGTCTATATTAACCCTATTAACTATTTTGTACATTGTAGTACGTAGCTAAACAATATTTAGTCTAATAATGAGTGTCTATATTAACCCTATTAACTATTTTGTACATTGTAGTACGTAGCTAAACAATATTTAGTCTAATAATGAGTGTCTATATTTACCCTATTAACTATTTTGTACATTGTCGTACGTAGCTAAACAATATTTAGTCTAATAATGAGTGTCTATATTTACCCTATTAACTATTTTGTACATTGTAGTACATAGCTAAACAATATTTAGTCTAATAATGAGTGTCTATATCAACCCTATTAACTATTTTGTACATTGTAGTACGTAGCTAAACAATATTTAGTCTAATAATGAGTGTCTATATTAACCCTATTAACTATTTTGTACATTGTAGTACGTAGCTAAACAATATTTAGTCTAATAATGAGTGTCTATATTAACCCTATTAACTATTTTGTACATTGTAGTACGTAGCTAAACAATATTTAGTCTAATAATGAGTGTCTATATTTACCCTATTAACTATTTTGTACATTGTAGTACATAGCTAAACAATATTTAGTCTAATAATGAGTGTCTATATTAACCCTATTAACTATTTTGTACATTGTAGTACGTAGCTAAACAATATTTAGTCTAATAATGAGTGTCTATATTAACCCTATTAACTATTTTGTACATTGTAATACGTAGCTAAACAATATTTAGTCTAATAATGAGTGTCTATATTAACCCTATTAACTATTTTGTACATTGTAGTACATAGCTAAACAATATTTAGTCTAATAATGAGTGTCTATATTTACCCTATTAACTATTTTGTACATTGTAGTACGTAGCTAAACAATATTTAGTCTAATAATGAGTGTCTATATTTACCCTATTAACTATTTTGTACATTGTAGTACGTAGCTAAACAATATTTAGTCTAATAATGAGTGTCTATATTTACCCTATTAACTATTTTGTACATTGTAGTACGTAGCTAAACAATATTTAGTCTAATAATGAGTGTCTATATTTACCCTATTAACTATTTTGTACATTGTAGTACATAGCTAAACAATATTTAGTCTAATAATGAGTGTCTATATTAACCCTCTTAACAATTTTGTACATTGTAGTACGTAGCTAAACAATATTTAGTCTAATAATGAGTGTCTATATTAACCCTATTAACTATTTTGTACATTGTAGTACGTAGCTAAACAATATTTAGTCTAATAATGAGTGTCTATATTAACCCTATTAACTTTTTTGTACATTGTAGTAGGCCTACGTAGCTAAACAATATTTAGTCTAATAATGAGTGTCTATATTAACCCTATTAACTATTTTGTACGTTGTAGTACGTAGCTAAACAATATTTAGTCTAATAATGAGTGTCTATATTAACCCTACTAACTATTTTGTACATTGTAGTACGTAGCTAAACAATATTTAGTCTAATAATAGACTACAATTGCTTCAGGATTTTTTTGTATAGAATATTATTAATATTAGAATAAGATTATTAATAATCTTGTTGGCCCACTACATACCTTGTATAGTTCAGATACCAGACACGTGAAGGTCTCACGGCATGGGAATTGTTGTGTTTTTATCTAAGAAGGTCACTTCAACACCCCTGAAACAATGTATGCAACTAAATATTTATATAAAGTCTGTGTTTTTGGGGGCACTTAAATTAATTAAAGATACAAAATCACAATTGACTTACAGATGGTGGGAATATTGAATATTTCTGTTACTTTAGACAGTAATATTGGAATTCCCTTCCGTACAGAAACCTACAAGAAATCAACTATCTTCATAGGAAAGTCTGTCATGTTTTACACAGCAGAAAAAAAATAATGATGGTACAACATATATTACTTTTTAATATATTTTTCTTGTTTTATAATTAATATTAAAATACTAATAGACTGCAAAATACGTAAAAGCAAAGGAGTGCCTGAATACATTGACGATTTTTATGAAATTAAATAGGAATTAACTGTTCACTGTGTGAGTACACTTCATTTCTCATTAAATTCTTTTCCTAAACAATGTCAGATGTATTTCTACAAAAATGAACTTCTGCGACTGTTGAATTTAATCAACTTAGTCTATGACACATTAACATAAACAAAACTTTATGATATGAGTTAATAGATTTGGTATACTGGAGTTTCAATACTAAACATATTTAAAAACAAATCACTTTTGATAAAAAAAAGTTCAGCTAGAATAAATAAAGAAATTGATAAAAAAATCTTTAAAATAAAGAGCATAAATACTAGTTATTATTTGTCATCCCACTTTGCATTCAGAAATGATGACTTCTTTTTATATATGGAAAGAGGGGGAAATATGACAAAAATTTACAGGGTTTTTGTTCAATTTGTTTTCAGTACGAAGTTCTTTAAAAATACTGCTCGATAACTAATACATTATGCTAGTCCCATTAAGATACGAAGTAAATGATTGTTTATCTATCCATATGTATTATGTATTTATTTAATTTAAATAATTGTAAGTATTTAATTACATTTGATATTTTACTAAATTGGATTAAAGTTGATGAATCACAAACAATTATTAGAAAATACAACCAGAGAATATAAAAAGAGAATAAAAAAAGCCCTTTGATGAAAAATTATTGAACTATATTAGTTACGGCAGCTCTCCTAAGGCGTTGGTCCATTATCTTCAATTCGAATAATCGTCTTTGGAGATAATAAATTGGCCAATTTATTTTTTTTATGAGCTCATTAAATATAAAAATTGTACTATAATAATCAAGGTTATCTAAATTAACTTCCATCTTACATCAGAGAGAGCATATTGCCACACGTTGACCTTCGAGAACGTTATAGAGGATGTAGCTATAGGGGTAAGATGTGAGTTTGGCAGTTAGACGACTTAAGTTCCATTTCCAGTGTAAGTACATTTTAGCGAGAGTAGTTCGGAAATCAAGATAACTGGTAAGTTCAAGGTTAATTGTAAGAGAGGGCAATCCTCACTTTGACTGCGTACAGACAATTTTTTTTTTTTTTTTTTTTCCTTGTTGACAAAGGCAGTTTACATATCATTAAAATAATAACCCCAGTGGACACTTTAGTGTATCCTATACTAAGGAACATATCAATAAATAATCATGATAAAGAAAAGCTTAAATAGATAGAATAAGGAAATAGAAATATTTTGCTTGCAAAACTAGGGGAAATCAGCCACCGATGTGTAAAAGTACATTTAATAGCTGTTTGTTCAACGTTGCGTTTAGTAGATTACTTTCATTTTTAATGTTGTTCGACTCAAACGACGATGTTTACGTAGTTTAATGTATGCTTATATTTTTACAATAACATAAAATATCTAAACAAGTATCCTTTCAAAAGTCTTACATAAAAATATTGGTTTTAGTTACATACATAAAAATATCTAATATTGGTTTTAGTTACGTTGATAACAATATATGAGTCATTTATTGAGAGCAGTGACCCAATTATCCACCGCTTCTTATCATTCAATCAACTTGTTTCTAAGTAGCTAAATGGCAGAACCTGCGTTTTTATAGACTGTATGGCTTGTCTTTAGAATCACGACGGAGTGTTGACTTGTAGCTAAACTAAAGTAGCAGCTTCTGAGTATTTTGTTGTTGTAATCAACATTTTAGATCATCAGTACAGCCACTCGCCCATACAGGTACAGTGGTATTGACTCATCTGCCCACTCATACTAAAACCTTTTAAAATGTCAGGGAAAATCAATGTACATGTGAGGTAAAAGGTTTTTGTAATAAATAATGATATTGATAAACTAATGATAAAAAGCCGATTTTGTATTAATACACCACTATAATACAACAGTGTTTAAAATGATATGTATTTTTGAACATAAAAATTTTTTACCAGTAAATGTTTGGGTAGAAGTTATTATAAGTTTAACGAAAAAATATTTATGTCCACACTAAGTTGAGTATTATACACAAGAAAAACCCACCGTGATACAACAGTAAAGAAATACATTATAAATAATAGACACAAAAATAAGGATTAATAGTTCTTGGAATCCACTCATAAAGAAATCCACTCATAAAGAAACAAACCATCGAGTTCACAATTGCATGTTCGCCGATGTTAGAAAAGGCATGAATCTAAATTCATCAACGATAGTATTAAACAAAGGCTTGCGTGTATCACGGAAATGGTTGGTCCTGACACGGAAGAAGGGTAATAAAGAGAGGTTACAAAGATGAATAACATTGGTAACATTTGTGTTTGTGTTTATGTCATGCAGTAACATGAAATAAGAAATTAATCGTATGAAATAGAGATTTGTATTTATTTAAAAACTAGAATGAAACAGCTTAGAACCCATATTTATTTTCAGTTTTTATTTTAATAACCAATACGAAATAAACCATTATTTCAATTATTTTTTTAATACATTACTTGATAATTGTCTGCCCAAGCCATGAAATTACATTAAGTAATACTGAATGGATAGACTAAACCTTTTCGAGCAGTATCTAAAACTTAGTAGTACCAAGGAAGTGACGTCACAAACTACAATTTACTAGTCATAACCAAAATCGTTACGTGCAAATTATTATATATTTTCAAAATCTTTTGACACAATAATTATAAAAACGAACTATATAAAATTAATAACAATATTTATTACATAGTATAGAATATACTTCTTAGCAAATAAATTGCTTTTCAGAATGGAAAAAGGGAGATATTAATATTTTTTAATCATAATTTTACTAATTTGTATAATGTTTCTATTTAACGTAAATCTTGTGCTATCGGTGGGTAAATTCACTATATATATTACATTAAATATATATATTCTTATGGGTAGGCTTATATCGGCTCTTACACGATGTTATTATATGTTTATTGGTTATAATTTATTTATTATAAGACACCGATCGTCAAAATTATGGGTGAATAAGGATTTCGAATGAGTGTGATCAGTGTAGATGAGCGAATGTAGTCATTGTTACAAACTAAGACCGACTATTCCTTAGAACGTGTCATTAATTAATATCCCAATGACAAATGAACAGCTGGTGTTATCAGCTGATTCCTCTCAAAATGTGTAACGACTCTGATTGGGATTGAACTGAAGGGGATAAAGGGGGACACTGCTGGGATTGAACTGAAAACTTTTAGCACATGAAGGGGATGAAAGGGGACACTGCTGGGACTGAACTGAAAACCTTTGGCACATGAAGGGAATGAAGGGGGACACTGTTGGAATTGAACTGAAAACTTTTAGCACATGAAGGGGATAAAGGGGGACACTGCTGGGATTGAACTGAAAACCTTTGGCACATGAAGGGGATGAAGGGGGACACTGCTGGGATTGAATTGACTACGCTACCGACCAACATTTATAACATTTATTTGACAACACATAAGATATACAATTTATTCTAAAAATATTGGGTAGTAAGTAATCCAAACATTGTGGGGAAGATAAAGCCAAATCAGATCAAGTTCATAACATAAAAACGAGCCTACTTTAAGAAAATACGTTTTCAACTAAATGTAAAACCAGCAGGAATTCTCTACATAAAAACTGTCCATATATGCTCAATACCCATGTAACAATTTAAATTTTGTTAATTTTGTCTCCGCTTCAGTATGTAAGCTGAAATACTGCACTTGTAAGCACTAGTTTTCAGTTTATTCTGAGATTTATTTATTGAAATTTAGTCCTTTTTTATGTGTAAGACTGAATATTTCGTGAGCTAAAAGATTGATTGAGGAATTTATTTATTAAAAGATAAAAATCTAGTTAAAGTAGGAGAGTACTGTAATTTAACGACTTGGAAACAAGTTACGTTAATTATAGGGAGTTGTGGGATATTGGGTCACTGCTCTCAACAATTGACTTTACAGTCAATGTCCATTGCTATCAATATCATGAACTATTACCATTGGTGTCCTTTGGTAATAATTTCAAACAATAACATTGCACCTATTAGATAAAGGGTTCTGAATTTATTTGTTTACAGTTGCTTAAGTTCACTATGAAAAAAATGGTGATTTAGGCCCTCCAATATGGAATAGTATATTTCATTACAAGAGTGGAAAATGGGATTTTGCATGATGGAGACCATAATATGTTTGAAGTGCGAGACTTGTCGAGCACTTCAATTGGTCGAGAACATGCGAAACATTTTCACTTTACTTTTGACCGATATTTTCCACAACACTACTGAAAAAAAAATGTTGGAATGTTAACTTTTTATTTAATTAGGAACATTTTAGGAATATTTGATAAAATCAGCTCTACTATTTTAAATGTACATTTAAATTAATTGTACTATTATGATTGTTGGAAATAGATATTCCTTTACAAATAAACCAGCATAATGTGTTACAAATAAACCAGCACTTACGGAATCACGTGCAACATTTTCCTTCTCCAGCCATGAACAAAACTACTTGTGCTCTTCATTGTATCTTTTTTTGATTTTTAGGAAGAAGATCATGCATCACTTCCTCCACTCTACTTTTTAACGACAAGGGCACAAGCACTTCCATTTCAGTTGGAGAAATGATAACAAGAATGTTTTTAAAAGCTTTTGAAGGTTATCAAGTTGTTGATAGTGGAACATTTTCGAACGTAAACAATGTTACTTTCGACTGTCAACAATAGACAGCTGTGGGAAATATGACGTTTCGCTGGTTATAAAAACTTAACGAAAACAGCTGAACTCATGGTAGTGTTGTGAAAAACAAATTTAGATACAAACATGAGTTGGATTTTTCTATGAACTTTTTGTTTGTGCTCTTACCTGGAATCTGAAGATATTTATTTATCTCAGAGAAAATGTTACTCTCATGTATTTTCCAGAGACTATGTAAGTTCATTTACAGTTATCCTGCATTAAAGGTCCCCGTAACTGGCACATCATTAGTCTATGACAGAAAATGTTCATTCCCTAATAGCCACATTAAAAAAAGGTACTCTAATTAATTACCCCTACAGCCTATAACATGCATCAAACAACATTAAAATGTATTATACTATTTAAATATTTATCGAAAAAATAATACCTAGTTTATTTATCTTTGTAATTTGGATGACAAATTTGAATATCTTTAACCCTTAACTACCATGGTGGGGTATTTTCAGACCCCAACACTTTTGAATTCAATTTTTCACGACTTTAGCGCTGATGTAGAGCATCGTAGTTCTAGCTATTCCCAGTTGGCTTTAAGCAGCGATAAATGAATGTCGTAACTTTTATTTTTGTGTTTCAGTTTAGGAGTTATTTAGCCTTCTGTGTTTTGTAAGTGCTAATTTTGTGTTTTGGTTTGTTTTTAGGTCTAATTTTGTGAATTAGTGACATATTTGATATAATTGATTTTCCACGATGGACAGTGATAACTTTTATGGTTAAGAGGACATTATTAACGATTTATTAAATACCTCAATGATTAGTGACTTACCAACTGAAGGCTCGGATGCAGAAGATCCAGTAACTAAAGGTGTTTGGAGATGACTCATCTATTATCTATTATGATAGTGCCGATGATACGGATATGGACCCTGACTGGCAGCCTTCAGACACGGAAGAACCAGATGACCAAGAAGTTCAAGATCAGCCCACATTACCCCGAGTTAGAAGTAACATAATTGTTGGTCGTGATAAAAAAACATTGTGGCACAAAGATCCTCCACCCACCAGCAGAACACGAGCTCACAATATAGTGACAAAACTGCCAGGCCTTTGTGGACCAGCCTTGCAAAACAATGATAATATGATAAATCAAATAGTAGATATTTCCAATGAAAAAATCACTGAAAAAGCATCCAACTATGGTGAGACTAATTTGAACTGTCAATATACACAACACATAGGCTATAACGAAATAACTGCATTCCTTGGATTAATTTATCTATCAGGAGTGTATAAGTCTAATCACGAAGATGTACACTCATTGTTTGCAAATTACGGTACAGGCAGGGATATTTTTCGAGCTACAATGAGCAAAAATCGATTCCTTTTTTTGTTGGAGTGTATAAGATTTGATGACAAATCAACACGAGAATAACGAAAGGAAACCGACCCCATTGCTGCAATATCTGAACTGTTCAGCCAATTTGTAAAACATTCGCAAGAAAACTACACTTGCAGCCAGAATATGACAGTAGATGAGATGCTTGTAAGTTTCAGAGGTAGATTTAGATATCGTGTGTATATGAAAAACAAGCCAGCAAAATATGGCATCAAAATAATGATACTTGCAGATTCAAGAACCTATTATTTTTATAATGGTTTTGTGTACTGTGGCCCTCTAAACACCCCAAATCCAAATAAGCTATTAGTACCAACGAAGACTGTCTTAGTCTATCACTAACAAAACCAATCTTCAACTCCAACAGAAATATAACCGGTGATAATTGGTTTTCGTCTGTGGAACTTGTTGATCAGCTCAAGTTACACGGCTTGACGTACGTTGGAACAGTCAGGAAGAACAAGAGGGAGATCCCTGCTTCTTTTATGCCACACAAGGAACGAGAACCTCTATCTTCAGAATTCGCATTCACTTCAAGCAAAACTATCGTTTCATACGTCCCCAAGAAAAGTCAAGCAGTTATTTTAATATCTCCAATGCACCATGACAGAAGTATAATGGAAAACGAAGAAAAAAAAGCCAGAAATTATTGATTTCTACAACTGCACCAAAGTCGGTGTGCATTCCCTTGACCAGAAATGTGCAAACTATTCTGTTGGATGGCGTACAAGAAGATGGCCACTTGTTGTTTGGTACGCTATGATGGATATAAGTGCTGTCGATGCCTTGATGATCCTACGATCCTCTCAGCCAAATGTAAATGTCAATAGACAGAACTTTCTTATTTCACTTGGCAAGACCCTAATTATGGGACACATGCGCAATCGAGTTGCAGTTCCAAACTTACCTAGAAAACTTCGAGGTACCATTAGAAAGTGTATGGGAACAGAAGAACTGGAGCGTGAAGAACCTGGACCGCAACAGCCCAAGAAGCGACGAAGATGTCATATTTGTCCAAGAGATAAAGATAGAAAATACCTCACTCAATGTTCAAAATGTTTTTCTGGTGTATGCAAGGACCATAGCAGCCAAGCCATAGTGTGTGATGCCTGCAAGGATTAAAATAAGAGGTCAGTAAGAAGATTTATTGCAATAAACACAACTTTTTCCTTAACGAAATTAAATTGCCTGGCTCCGTTAACCAATTTACTAATTCACTTTTTCTTTATTTTCAGATGGAAGAGGCACTCTTGGAAAGCAGTATTTGAAGAATATTAAATTATTTAGGATAAGTTTAAAATACTTTATATAATAATCAAACATTTATGTTCTGAAAAGTCAAAAAAATGCAGTGAAGCAAATATTAATTTTTATACAAACATTGTAAATTAATTAAGTTTTATTTTATACTCTCTACATATTTTTTTATACATACTCTAAAATATAGTAAATAGTTTATACCAAAAAGCGTACGTTTATTATTTTTTCCACTAATTTTAAGTTTGGGGTCTTTAAAGACCCCACCATGGTAGTTAAGGGTTAAAATAACATGTTTTATACTTAGCGAATTTATTGGACTGTCTTTGGCAATGTGTTTTTATTTTAAAATCTAAATTTCTTACGGTCATTAATTATGGTAAAAGTTGTTGGAAACCACTATTTCTATCAGCATTTATATGATCTTATCATTTGAGGATTCACCTAATCTCTTGTATCTTTTATATGTTATATTATATTATATCTGGATTCTGAGCCAATAGATTCTTGAACAATAGTTTGTTCAAAAATGACATAATTCGTTATTTTTATTTGGAATTACTTCCGAAAAGTGTAACATTTAAAATGTGAAGCTTTATGATAAGTTCTTCAGTGCATAAGTGAGTTCTTGGGTTATCTTGCAATAAAGTTGGAACCCTCCAGTCAAAGCAAAGATCAAGCTCCTTCAGGTTGTAAACAAATAATAGTTTACAAATTATTGCCTTTTTCTACACTGCAAAACTTTAATTAATAATATTTCATGCAAAATACAAAATATGAGTATATGTGTTAGCATTTAATGCGTTTAGAAAATAAAATATAAGCTTTATATGTGCAGAAAATGTATAATTGATATTTTACTTGTATCCAACGAAGTACCCATAGGCAAAGATTATGGTGGACACAATTTGGTAGCCATTCAATATGCAAGGAGAAACTAGCATAAATCATTAGGCATGCTTTATTGCGTAATAAAGCATGCCTAATGATTTGCATGAAATATTATTAATTAAAGTTTTGCAGTGTAGAAAAAGGCAATAATTTGTAAACTATTATTTGTTTACAACCTGAAGGAGCTTGATCTTTGCTTTGACTGGAGGGTTCCAACTTTATGCGTATGCAGTTTCAAGTTTGCAATACAATGAATGAAAATGTTGACTGCAAGGGAAAGATTACGTGTAAATGTTGACTGCAATGGAAAGATTACGTGTAAATGTTGACTGCAAGGGAAAGATTACATGTAAATGTTGACTGCAAGGGAAAGATTACGTGTAAATGTTGACTGCAAAGGAAAGATTACGTGTAAATGTTGACTGCAAGGGAAAGATTACGTGTAAATGTTGACTGCAAGGGAAAGATTATATGTAAATGTTGACTGCTAAGGAAAGATTACATGTAAATGTTAGTATATCAAAATATAATAATTAATCTAATACACCGCCAGTAACTGATGTATTACATCTATGTTGAAATAGAATATTTACTCAACCCAAACAAAACGGCAATTTTATAAATTTTTATCAATGGCTGACTGGTTGACGTTGTTTGGTCACTGATAACGATCACTGTTTTTACGACAAAGCTCACGTTTTGAGTTCTAGCTAATAAATATTCATTGACGTAAGAATAGCTGAAATATATTGAGCTGGGAACTGTAACAATAAATTAGATATGAGGTTGCTGTTCCTGGTAAACAAAATATAAAAATATTAACCTTAGATAAGTTTATTATAGTTAAAATACAATTACATAGCAACTATTTTGTTGCAAGTATTTCCCAAGTCTACATAATTTAGGGTAAGAAATCTTATGACATTTATTGTAATTTCTTATATGTTTTCGGCTTATTTTATTAATAATCATGCATATATGCATTATTTGTTACAAATGTGTTAGTAAAAAATTTTAATACAACTAAATACTATTATTTCACCGAAAAAACTGACTAATATAAAGAGTGTATACGTGGGTTTAGCGTGATTATTTTGGAAAACTCCAATACTGATCTATATATAAGACGTATTACAAAGTAACATTGAAGTAAGAAAAACATGTCTAAACGTAATTATTTGTACTTTCTCTCTCATGGCTATTGAACATGTCTAATAACATTCTATAAAGGTTTCTAGGGATCAGTTGTGCTTATATTTCAGATATGTTTAGCTAAACCAGTTCTGGTTCTAATCTTCTACATAATAATTATGTCGAACTATTCTGGTGGTCATTGAGAACCCTCCTATGTCCAAGAGAAATAATGTTTGTAGCCGAAATCATGCTTACGATGACTTTTTGAAAATAATTAATGTAATATTATTTAGTGTTCTCTTTCCTTTTTCATCAACTTCCTCTAGATGATCAATAACAAATTAAAAATATTAGGTAATAAAACGTCTAAAAGAAACCTAATATCAGAAAACACTTCTGATTTTATTTGTCTGGTTTTCATTTTATTCCAAGGGCTTTAGAGAAAATACGATATTTTTTTTCATTTAAAGTAAACATTATTTATTCCACATTACGTAGTTTAGCTTTGCATTGGTCTGTCGTACAAATCTAAAATCAGTTTTCTAATCACATAACAAATATTTTAACTGTACTTAAATGTTGGCTAGTTTTATGTGTTTTTGAAATATTTGTTACTTTTCAAAATATTTTGTCTTATCATAGTTAGTTGACCGACTGATGAACGCATTTTGATTTTACCGAAATGTCACTGTTTCGAATCAGGTGAAATTATTAAAACTCGAATTATATGAAAAATTCATCATGGTAGTTGCTCTAGTAATGAAAACCCCGATCACAGGTTGTGTTGAATACCAGAGAGCATGAAAAAAAAAACAGAATTATCATTACCAACATATTCACGTATTTAAAGTTTATTTTCCTGGATTTTTCAGGTCGTAATTAGCTTAGTAAATTACTTTAAAGTAAGTTGCAGAATGAAAATAACTCACTCCATTGGTATTCTTTACGATTAGATGGAAATTACTTCACTGTATAATGACTTATTTCTGAAAAATGACTAAATTGCTCTTAAAACACAATCTTCTGTAATTAAACAATTATTATTATTGTACTATTTTTAAATCTATCAAAACATATTTTAAATCTAATTTCCATAGTTGTATACAGTGTTGCAAATGAATAATGGGGATATATAACGCTAATGAATAAGTGCTAATTAAAACGCAAGATAGTGAATAAAAAAATTGCAACATGTAATATTATTTATTGCACCCTCCCTCAAACCCATAAAATAATGGTGGATGATGGCCCACCTACCATACAATGACAGTAGCTATGATTCACCCACCCACCCATACAATGACGGTGACGATGGCACTCCCACCCACTCATGCAATGATGGTGCTTGATATGTACCCAATATTTATTGAAACGAGTCGTCAATATAATAAATTAATCATAATCAAGACTGGACCCATTGATCTCTTTTAATTCAATTGTGACAGCATTGGAATATAGCTTATAAATATTATAATACAAATGATTAAAATGTGAGGTTAAAAAGCTTTAAGAAAACTGTTTATGGAAGGTTATTGGAAATGAAACTGTACTTAATGGAGTAACTTTACTGTAGTATTATAATAATTATATCGAACAATTTCCATTGGTTAATGTAGGACATGATAATTTTTGTAATTACCTACAATGGAAAAAATAACAAAGAATATAAAAAGAAAGATTATTGTATTTAATTACTACTTATTATTAAACTAAAACCATTATCTATTTAACAAAGAAATTGTATTTTGGAGGTATAATTAAATGAATTTACTAATTTATAATCTCACCTCACATCTTATCTGGGGTATCTGGGCTATCTGGGATATTGGGCTACCTGGGCTATCTGGGCTACCTGGGCTATCTGGGATATTGGGCTACCTGGGCTATCTGGGCTACCTGGGATATTTGGCACCTGGGCTATCTGGGCTACCTAGGCTATCTGGGATATTGGGCTACCTGGGCTATATGGGCTACCTGGGCTATCTGGGATATTGGGCTACCTGGGCTACCTGGGCTATCTGGGCTATCTGGGCTACCTGGGCTATCTGGGATATTGGGCTACCTGGGCTATCTGGGCTACCTGGGCTATCTGGGATACTGGGCTACCTGGGCTATCTGGGCTACCTCGGCTATCTGGGCTACCTGGGCTATCTGGGATACTGGGCTACCTGGACTATCTGGGATACCTGGGCTATCTGGGCTATCTGGGCTATCTGGGCTACCTGGGCTACCTGGGCTATCTGGGCTACCTGGGCTATATGGGCTATCTGGGCTATCTGGGCTATTTACTTTTAAGCCAACATAAACTTATTCATCTATGGTCTGCTCAACGGCAATATAATTGGTTGCTAAACAAGCAATAGAGGGTTTTGCAGAACATAAATATATAGAAAAGAAAATGGGCTGATGCGGATAAAATTAATGAATTCAGTATAACACTTGTTAACTTTACTCAAAGATTATAAATAAATGAACTTGTATAAAATACTTTAAATTCCAGTAAAGATGAAAAATTATTGAAATCGTAATATTTTGTGAACATTGTTCCTAAAACCAAATTCAATATATTAAAAAGCCAGTTGTTTTCACGACATATTATTTCTTTCTTGGATCTACTTTTTAACAGGGCCGTAATATTACTACAAAATGTCACGGTTACGTAGCTCAGGTACGTAGACTTTGGAAAAGGTTTCTTAAGGAACTTTTTTCTCTATTGTGATCAATGAAAATATTCATTCAGCCCCCTTAAAAAGTATTTATGTAAACCAACAAACAAAATTTTTCACATAAATAAACTGGCTATAAAATACTGTGAATATTTAACCCAAAACCTACTTTACTATTGAAATTTTTTCCACTTCCTGCATAACACATAACATAAGTATTGTAATGAACATAACATAGTTCATTATATAAATTATTTAGTCTGTTTTAGGTAGTTTTCTAAACTGAACGCCATCACTTATTTTAACTCTGTAATATTTAAGTTTAAATGTTTAAGGTTTATTTAGATGTTGTAATATATTTTTCAATTAAAAACACTATAAAGGATAACTGATAATATTATTTTTTATTTGAAGGAACAGATAGAAAAAAATATAAAATAAAACAAAAATTATGTTTAAAATATCTTTCGTTCCTATTAGTGTGTTACTAAATTTGAAATTACAATTTGAAAAAGACATTATTTATTAAAAAGCATAAACTGATGGTGACTTTACTAATGGTGAGATATAGAATCTTTACGTACCGCCAATAGCGCGTCCGTCGGGCCTCACAATACAAAGTTAGCTGAAACAAACAAAACACATTGTATAAATCCAGGAACACAAGTGAGAAAGTAGGGTTTGATTTAATAATATGAGTGTTATTTTACGTTAACAACTGATACTTCAGCTGCTTATTCAGTTACACAATTGATAACGAAAGAAAATATTATAATGGAACAATAAGATTTAAACAATTTTTTACCATAAAAGTTAATTATATAACAGTTTAAATACTTTCTGGGAGAAGTACAAAGGAGCAGATAACTGGAGCAGCTATACTACGAATACAGTTATAATACATCAAACAACTAAATTCATTTGTAAAACATGTTAACTGTTGGAAAGTTGGAACGAGACCAACTGCATAGCTCCATATTTTAGTAGAACGGGCAACATGTTAACGGTATTAGTTCAGTAACAATGTGGAATCTCAGATATGGATATACTATAGATCAACCATACACTTATTGGTTGATTATTAATATTGCGTAGTAGTGAAACAATATTTTAGTGGCATTAGCTACTCAACAAGACTTAGTTACAGTGCAAAGGAAGCTCATGTCTTCTGTACTAAAGAGACTATTTTGCTATATGAATGCGGTTATCGTTGAAAGGGAATAGTGTCTTTGAACGGTTTCGTCGGTAAGGTAGCACACACAGACCATGTCAGGTTTGTAAAGTAGAAAGCATGATAAAATAATTATAAATGCAATCCATCAAGATTTCATATTATAATTTTTTGTACATTTTAAAATATTTTCGTTTTTCAACTAATTAGTATACTAACATTTTTCCAAGAATAATTTTATGGAATGTTGAATTACGGAAATATTCTAACGTTTGGAAACTGGCTATTCAAAGTATAAATGTATATCCATGCGTGTGAAGACTTAACTATTTTCAATTACGAATTCTAATAAATAGATAGATGAGGAACTATTGCAGTTTTCTCCAGTTATAAATATACAGCACCTGAATCTCAAAGAATACTGGATTTCTGGGTTCAATGGGACCTATCAACAATATAAAGGATTTCACTGACATTTTTATTTGAATGGTAGATTTCAATTTAGAAATTTAACAGTAAAATGGATGTCCATATGACAAAATAACCATTGTAGTAAAATACTTAACGTTTAGACTTTTATACTATATAAGTATTTTAATAAATCAATTTTTAATAATATTTTATTATTTCACCGTATTTTTCAATATGTAGTAAAATAATTTTAGGATGGATTTTAAGATGTCCATTTTTAACAATAATATTTTAATCATATCAAATTTGTACACAAACATATGTTAAGTAAAATGATTTATACCTTAAATGCACCCCAATTATAGTTATGATAGTTCATTATATGACTTAGTAAAAACAAAAACTAAAAAGAAAAGGCTATATAACAGTTTTACTAAACTTGAGCTGAACAGTAACCTTGGTAAATTTCAGCTCATCAAGCTCTAAGCAGACCTTTTTATGCAATAAATTTATATCTTGGTCTGGTTTCATAATGACCTCACCAAGCAGTTATATATTTATTTTATATTTTTGAGGGTATAAGTAACTGTCCGACAAGTTTTAAGTCCGGCCAGTAACTCCTGTTTGTCCGGACAGCGCTCTACAAGTTCATGGCAGCTACTGTAATTTTAACAATATGACGATTACTTATTACAAAATCTACTGAAAACTATATTACAAAAACTCGTAATAACTTATAAATATTAATATGAACTACACTAAAACTAGCATGTCAAGTAATTGTATTTGTAAAATACTTAAAAAATTATAGCATTTTAAATGTATGAATAAATTGAGTCTACCTTTCCTACTGTATTTATAAAATACTAGCTGAACCCGGCGGACGTTGTCTAGCCTTTCATTTTTCATTGACATACCAAAATAAAGCAATGAAAAGAATTATAGAAAAAACCATTATTTATTAAATGAGTGCAAGAGGGTAAACAATATTTTTGGTCTTTTTATTTGGTGTATAAATGTAAAGGTTTTTTGGTGAGCCTACTCTCGAGCAAGCGACGTAGAGCTGTCCATGTGAAAAACATGAATTACTTAAATTTATTGCGGCAACGCGCAATGACTGTCCTTGAGATTTATTAATAGTTATTGCGAAAGCAAGTCGCACAGGAAATTGGAGCCGTTTAAAATTGAATGGCAAATCAGTTGAAAACATCATAATCCTTGGTATCAGCACATCTTCTCCTTTGCATTTTCTGTTTGTGTGAGAACTGTTGTTGTGAGAACTTCAATCTGCTTATGGCATGTGAAACTACATTAAACCACACAGTCATATGTTTTTTGTAAACAATTCAGATTCTCCATTTGATTAACATGGGATCTTTAGGAGCCCGTGGGGCGGGACCCTGTGGACGGATCTGTATCAAACTTCACAGAAACCATCTCGGGAGGTATACAGGACAACATCCTAAAGTTTCATGGCGATCGGTTGGATGGTTTGGCAGCACATAAACTTCAAACACACACACACACACACACACACACACACACACACACACACACACACACACACACACACACACACACACATATAAATATATATACAAATAAATATATACAAACATCCTCTTTTATAAATATAGATTTGTTTGGCTTTGCATAAGTTTGTTTAAGACTGTATTATTAGTATTATTTTAATAATGGTAATGCTAACGAGTTTCAGTCATATTCCTTCCGCTCCAGTGGGTCACGTGGTTGCAGAGCACTACTTACCAGATTGACCTCAATGAACTCCTGTTCGTTTAATTTAAGGCACTTTACATTTTAACTACTTTGAATTTTTGCCAAATTTTTTATTTAAAAATCTAATTTTATAGAAAGTCTTTAATCATGACAATGAATTAAAGATTTCAAACTATTAAAATTTGAAACGTTCTAACATTATTTTTTTTTAATTAGCCACATAAATGTAATATTGATTTCAAAATTTACCAACAAAATTAAATCAAATTAGACATCCGAAATCTCAATGTTCTTTGCCACTGTCTTTTAATCCTGCTTTGGAGTTATTCAAATACGGCTCGTTAAACATGTTTCTTGAGTATTAAATTAAAGTGAAATATTTGTTTGGTTTCTTAATGTATTAAATATCGATCAGCGTTAGCTATCGATATTTTCTTTGAAAATAAGAGGTATTTACAATTCACATATATATTTTATCTTTTAAACCTGCACTCTATTAAAAAGTAAGTTAACTAGAATTTAACAACTGAACTTAACAATTACAGAATTATCCACCTAACAATACTTCTAGTCTTTACAAGTGCAATTAAAATATGTCGTTCATTTTGATATTAGGCTTACAACATGATTACTAATATGAGCTAAGGATTTACCATATGTTATGAATTACGGAACGTTTTTAACCACAAGATTAACTGTTTTCTATTACAAAATATTATTAGAATTAAAAATTGAAGTTTCTTATTTAATGATTACTTTGTTTTCATTTGTCATATGCGAATTAAGTACATATTCACCCAGTTTAACATGGTCTACAAATCTACTGAACATATGAAGGTGACTTCGTTTATACATGTTTATTCAAGTTAATTATAATTGTTAAATGTGAAGTCCGTAATTTTAACAATAAACTATTTTGGATTATCTCTCTTTCTCACTCATATATGGAGAAAACAAAAAATAATACTAACCACTCCACATATGACTTAAATACTAATGTTTTATTTGAAATGTTTAGAAGACTAATGTACATCAGTTTAATGTTGTTATTTATAATTGACAATTTATGTCAAATTTCAGTTCTAAATCAGTATAATAAAAAGCTAAGTAATCAACTGAACTGAGGAGATACTAAACATATATTTTGAATTCTTAGTGTTCTATCACCGTGACCATTTACGTATGAGCCTATTCCTGGGTTTCCAGTAGTTAAGACACACGTTGAATTGAGAAATCAATAAAATATTACAGTGATCATAACTAAAAACTCAAATATACATCTCATCAAAACATAGACCTAAGATAGTGAAAAAAACATATACAAACTAGTCAAATATGACAACTTTAGCATGGATTTATAAACAATATAAATAAACATATAAAAGCTATGCAATACTTTGTTTCCTCAAACAATCTAATTGTAAGTGTTTAGATCAGGGACCTATTACAAAATGAAGCACTTTTCTTCCTACAACAGCTATTAAGACATGAAAGATAAAATGGATATGATTATATTACAGAATGGTCCCTTCTCTATTTCTACCCCGAACGTTTTTGGTTAGTAAACGTATTGGGTACATTATTACAGTCTTATAATACGATTGTCTCCATAATTTATCTCTTTTAAACATAGAAACCGGGGCGTTAAAATCATTTATATATGGAATTGACAGAAAATACTTTTACAGACATTATTATTCATACATAATATTTTTATCGACACTTTAATTATATAATGTAGGTAAATGATTAATTTGAACAACGAATCCCGAAGTCGTAATGATGTTACTAACACTGCTTGGGAATTAGTTTTTAAAAATAGAGAGACGATAACTGAGCAGTGGATGGGAGGACGGAAATTACAAACTCAGAAATATAACTCAAAAGTGAATAGGAGGAAATGTGAAAGAATGGCCGGAAGCAGAGGCGACTGAAGGGTTTCATGAAGGCGGCGACGACCAGGACACGGTCGGGCTGCATGGAGATTGACCCGCCCATCCTGGAGGGAACTCATCTGTGTCTGTATCTCTATCAGATTGGGGTTTAAGGAGGTCAGAACAACAGCGTTCTTCTTTATAAACTGCATGACCATTCAGGTGCTGGTTTATTTATAAATGACATTTTTAAGATCACTAAGAAACAGTAAGTAGTTGATACCAAGTAATACCCTAATGTCTTAAATGTTTCTCAAAAGGTTCTAATTACTAGACAGCTATGGAGTAAAAAAAGACAAATTTATCTTAAATACAAATTTAAAAAAAATTGTTTAACGATGCAATTTCCTTACCGAGACACTGCGGTCACTGTTTACCAAAGAAATATTATATTATTTTTGCTAAATTTAGACTAATGTTAGACTAATTAAAGGCAAATACAGTCAAATAATTGTGCGTTAAATTAAAGATAATTAAACATCAGAATCTCAGTTGTCTTTTATTTTAAATATTTAAAAACTTTTAATTGATTCCTAATAATTTCCTGATGAAAGTTGTGTGGTTGGTTCCTATTATGATTGGTTTATAAAGGTCCTATTTTCATGAACGAACTGAAATTTTAGCAGTATTCAAACAATGGTAAGAGTGTCGTAATTATTTTATGTTACTATAAACTATAAAGTGTTGACCATTACTTATAAAGTGATCAAACTTCCTTTTTTATTATCTACCTTTTCAATGTTTATGTATTATCTACATTTAGTAAACTATGTATTAAGAGCACGAAATAAGTAAGCATAGTCAATAATATTTCATTTACATACAATATAAACATATTCGTTTTGTATGTTACAAATTACGAGTATGTATTTAAAATTGTATATAATTCTAAATATTGGTTTTGTCATAGGGATTGAAAATTAACAACAAATGGTTTATGGCCTACCATTAGATTTAATAATATATCATAGGAAATAACGAAACGTTATTGTTATTATAACTTCAATGGCAATACCATAGGAATACCATAGAATGTCTACGTTTACGAAAACATTTGTTAAATGATTTGATAAAATTAAACACTTCAGTTAGTTCTAATAAAAAAATTACATCATTTACTGCATTCAAGCTACTTTAAGTTATGCAATATATAAGTAAAGAATAATGTGTCGTCTTGGACAGGTTTATCAATACAATATCACATTACAGGTAATATTTCTAACATAATTCGGTAAATTAATCTATGGATTGATGGTGACATATTTCAGAACTATTGGGCTGGTCTCTAAATCGTATTGCAAAAGTAACGTAAGTTGAATAATTGTATCCATATTTTCTTGTGTCCAGAAAATTAATCGTAGCACTTGATTAATAGTTTTATTTTATAATACAAGTTTACATTTACATTTCAACAGTTGAGATGGACGTCAAGTTACCCCGATGGCCCGAAAAGGAAATTATAACAACCATTAACATGATTTAAATATAGTTAACTTTTCTTATTTATAAAATAACTCGTACTTTCTTTAATTTATTTATAACCAAAACCAGTACCTATTTTAACCAATGGATTTTATAAATAATGTGTGAGCTCGTATAAAATTAATGTAATTTTTTTACGTCTTTTTAAATTGATGATATATATGATAACTAATAAGAAACAGAAGAAAGTCTGCTTGGACATTAAAAGAAAACAAATATAATCAACTATAACAATTACATACCAAATAATATCCATCAATCAAAACAAAATAACAACTTTGCTTATGGTAAATATAACGTCAACAATAAAGCTGCTATAGAGATCGGTCAGACGACGGGCACAGCACGACTGAGGGACTGTTTTGATGTTCCCCCCACCCAGGCACGGGCCATATCACCAAGCCCATCTTGCAGTCAGGGGGTGTTTCCGGTTGTCATCTCGGGCTCACTCAATCCCTGCCATATGTCTTTCAGAACTCTTAAATCTACGGTTGGTTAGTGGGTGATTAAAGTTATATATTTGTTAGTATTAGAGTTTATAACAGTACATCTAATTTAAATCACTTCCCGTAAATTTTGCTAATGTGTATACTCATTATGGATATGTGAATAATAAATGATTCCAAAGAATTTGGCACAAACTTTCCCCCATATTATAAATACTGAAAAATCAAAACTTAGTAAATTACCAGTTTGATTCCTAATTATGTTTTTAGCCATAACTAAAAAAGTAGACAAGGTGGAGACATGCGAATTTTACTAAAATTTTTAAATTGTAATTTGCACTTTTCTTGACATTTTAATCAAAATCATTAGAGCCGTTTATTTTGTTTGTCCATTATCCAGAAAAGTCCATTTTTGTATGTCTTTTGCCCATAAAAATAAAAAAATAAAATTTCAAAAAAGCGAAAACTTATCTGGAGATATTGACTAAATACACCTACATACAAAATTTCATAAACATTTATCCATCCGTTTGGTCTCCAGTGAACTGCACGTACACACAGACAGACACACATACGGACAGACATAAACATTTTTTCGAACAAATGTTTGGATTCAGGAGACCCTAAATTGGATTTTTAGACCAACTTGTAAAATAAATCTTTTTGGACGATCACAATACTTTCTCTATGCTAACGCATATGTGATAAAGTAAAATGTATAGCTATTTTCAATGCAATTTTTGAAAAATTAAATAATTTTGTTATCATTCGCTGAAATGTGTTTAGTTTGGTAAAGTAACTTAAGTAGATTAGATTAATAACATGCAATTATTAGGATAATTATTATTTACATACGATAACTGACATTATAGTTTGAAACTTAAAAATAAAATATCTCTGATTGTGTATTGTTAAATTAAGTGGATACAAATTGGTTAGGTTAAACTATATAGGATATTGACAACATTGAAAATGTTAATGTCACCTATCATACGACAAAAGTGCTTTTTAGTAGCCTTTAGTGTGCACTAAGTGTACTTTGTTTTATCTTCATATGATAGTATTCAAATTATTTATTTTATTATTAAATTAATTAATATTATTATAAATTATGATTTATATTATTATTGAATTTCAATAAAATAGTATAAGGATATAGTAAGTATATAGTAAAATAAACTCGTAGTAAATGAGCATCACGGGTTACCGCAAGGCAGCTTGGACCAATTTAGTTAGTCTTGTTTGGTTTTGGCAAAGCCAAGCAGAATCTAAATGAGCAACGAGTTATACAAGTCCAAGTAACAGTCAGCCCCAAAAGTAACAAGATCATCTGGTTTCAGACATTCACTGGATAGTTTTAAATAGTTCTATGTAAAAGATTGTTTGTCTATTTGTTTTACGGACCTATAAATATATTTTTATTACTATTAATAAGATATCTATCAGTTCGAGGTATATCAAAAAGGCGATAGACATTGAATAATTTAATTTTAAACTAATAACTTCTAATATATCGTATAAATCTTCAAATAGTTTGGCTAAGTTTCTGTTTTCTCACGATTTTATTCATATATTATACCGACTATAAACAAAATAATAGAACATTATTGCAGTTATGAATTATTCTAAAATAATTTTATGAAATTTCAATATCTGGTTATTTAGTTGTAAAATATTGTTGTGTTGTTCTTGTTGTGTTGTTCTCACATAACACACTTATTTCTCTTCAATCAAACTGTCTAATAGTAGCAGACACTTATTTAAGAAGTACTTTCCATTATAATGTAATCGTAATTATAAGGCTTGCATAAACGTTTTGATGTTTTACTAATTAGATAAACGGAACGTAAATAAGGTTATGGTGACTAAATAAACAATAATGTACCTTTAATAATATAGAAAAAAATATGAGGAGAGCTTTCAAAAGTGGAAGTGGACAAAGTGACCTGAGTCCCCATGGTATATATTATGTCGAAGAGAAGAAGCGGGGAGAACTCCTATTACAAAAACTTCATAGGCGTTTGTATGAAAAATAGGCGTTTCATGGGAGCTTAAAATCATAGTATTGTTTGGAAAGTTAATTTTATCAATCAATACATTGAATATGGTTATTTTCACTAAAATCTGTAAATGATTGATTGATAGTCTTAATATATACTGTATATAAGTTATAATATAGATATTTTAAGCTAAAACAAAGTGATCTAAAAGTCCATTTTGTAGTCTATAAAATAAAAAAGATTCAAGAAGTTATGATTTATGGTTATAGCCATTTCCCTTATGGTACACCTTCAAAATAGCCTGGTGTTTATAGCTTAAGCTACGGTTTCCATGACGACATCGGTCGTGAGCGTGATGACCTAATCAATCTGATTTAAATGAAACATTTTTAGTAATTCCACAGTTTTTAATTTTTGATTAATGCATTTTCGCCAGTTACGGCATCTTCAGATCATAATAACCAAATTGTACAAAAATATAAAACATATGTTAAAAAAATATACAATTTGTAAATATTAAATAACATTGATGGATAAGTGGTTAAAATTTAAAAACAAGGTTTTGAATTATTTAAGTTGTTTTCTTAAATTAATTAAGTTTGTTTTATATATAATAGACGATTCTTCAAATTTTATATCATGCTTTTTATCAATAGCATGTTCAACTAATTTTGATTGTTCAGTATTTCCAGTTTTAAAATTATATATACCTATGTTCCTTTATTCTTCTTATAAGAAAAACAAAATTAAAATCAATCAACTAAAAAGGTTATATACCAAATTAATTGTGAATGCAATAAAACATATTTCGGCCAAACATCAAGACCTGTTAAAACAAGAATAAAGGAACATATATATATATATATATTTATATATATATATATATATATATATATATATATAATTTTAAAACTGGAAATACTGAACAATCAAAATTAGTTGAACATGCTATTGATAAAAAGCATAATATAAAATTTGAAGAATCGTCTATTATATATAAGGAAAACTCATGGAAAAAGATAAATAAAATTGAAAGTGCGTTCATGGTATTAAAAAAAGATTACTGTATTTCTCAACCATCTGTTAATTTTAATAATATATTTTTACCTGTAGGCTAATTAGAAATGAACTAGAAACAACTTAAATAATTCAAAACCTAGTTTTTAAATTTTAACTACTTATCCATCAATGTTATTTAATATTTACAAATTGTATATTTTTTTAACATATGTTTTATATTTTTGTAAATTTTGGTTATTATAATGTGAAGATGCCGTAACTGGTGAAAATGCATTAATCAAAAATTAAAAACTGTGGAATTACTAAAAATGTTTCATTTAAATCCATCGAAATTCCACCAAGTACCAAATAAAGAAACTAATCAATCTGAATTTGACAAACATTCAAGCTCGGCGTGAAGGTGCTTTTAAAGAGAACCTGAACTATTCGTTATTAATTAAAGCTTGAAGCGGTAATCAGATGTATGAAATGGTATTGTAACTGTTGCTTTGTTACTGGAAGAGCACGAATAATAGTCGTGTACCAGTATTGATGGTGTTATGGTAATCTCAGGAAACTATGAATATTTAAAAAATTATTTAAAACTAAACAAGTTGTTTATTTTGTTGTTCTAAGTTATATTTTACGCTAAGTTCTCCTCTTTTCTGCATTTCAAGTAGAATAGGAGAAGCATTTGCTTCTTGTAAGTAACTAAACATTCTATCCTGGTTCTCTCTATTTGGAGTCTAGATTTTATTTTTACTTTTTAACTGCCAGGACACTTATGATAATATATTGTATAATAAATAACAATGCTATTAGGTTTCCTAAATACAAAAATATTAGAATGCACTAATTAATACATTACACGTCATACACACTGGTTAATACATTACACGTCATACACACTGGTTAATACATTACACGTCATACACACTGGTTAATACATTACACGTCATACACACTGGTTAATACATTACACGTCATACACACTCAGTACTCACTTCGTAATATGTGTTTTTGGTTTTGAGGAGGGGTGTGATATAATCACTACATGCTGGTGTTTATAAATGTGAAACTGATATACAGAAACAAAAATACAGTATATGTAAATATGCTGTAAGTATGTCTATTGTTAGATAATCGGAGATGAGCAAGTGAACTCCCAACGAACATTTTAATAAATAATTTTCATACTACATTTGTAAAGGATCAATATACTATTTATTAATCTTTGGGAACTAACATTTTAAAAGTAAGAATATCTAAGTGGAGTCCTTTTATACATCGTTGAAACTGAAAAGTCGGATTGTAGTCTTTGTGAAACTTCACCTGAAGACCCAAAACACCTGTTAAATTCACTTCCCCTATAACGTTATGTGTTGAAATATAACCTATATAATTTGTAGAACTTCAAATATATCATTGTAATAACTACGTATTTCAATTACGACCAACAATTCATATTTTCTAAAAATGTGTTTCCATGTTGATTTAATATTTTTCCTTAAATATGTTTTACATTAAACGTTCATTAACATAACAATGTTGGAAATACATACGTAAAGGTGACTTAATAATTAAATAATACTTCACTTCGGCAATTTGAAAATATTTGTGTTAAAAATCATGTAAGTTATTTATGGCCGACCTCAAAAGTGTTACAGATCTTAAGACATTTAACTGATGAATGTGTGACGTGTTATGCTGATTTGAAGTTGTCGAAAGAAGAATTTATCGTCTATGAAACAATGTATGATTAAAAACTATCGTATATTTACGATTTCACTTCCGATGAGACAAGTCAAACTGTAGCACACCTTCAAAATGTAGGCCCCAGTACTTTGGGGACTGAGTTCACTGATTACTTCACTAGAAATCAATTAGTGAAACAATTGGAGAGAGCAATCAAAGGTACCAGGACCTTAAGCCTGATTTAGAGATAGCGCAGATTCGAATCCTGGCCTTGACTGGAAGTTTTTATCAGTAATGTGCACCTTGTATTTTACTGTTCTTCCTTCTTACTATGTCTAAATTATTTTCACAGATAGATCAGTATTTCATGGGAAATAGGCTTAGTAAGGTAACAGAGAAATCAGCCTGTACTTAAAACAAAAAAAGATATAAAAAGAATGTTAATGAAAAAAAATCTAGTGATTTGAAATAAGTGCGTTTAGTAACATTAAGTTATATGAAATTAATTAGACTGAAAAGTACATCAACTACTACCAATGTTTATTCTTTGATTTTAAATTATTCTACACAAGTAACAATATTTCTCATTCAATATGAAGTCGTTAAAATACATTCTTTCAGTATCCCAATTTTAATATGTTTTATAGACTGGTTAATAGTCTTTTTGTGCTTGCATGTCTTTACACGATCCGGTAAAAAGTATTTCTGATTCATTTTGCGACAACCAGAATCAGTAATAATCAGTAATAATCTGTTTTACTAATAATTTTGAATATATAACACAATCTATGATATTTTTCTCATATAATTTTATAACAGGAAATTCACAACACCTCAGTGATGTTACGCGTAAGGGATTATAGCAAAATATTATTACTGAGCACGTACGTGTGTTTGCCTCGCTAAAGGCAGTCGATACAAAGCCGCCATCTGCACGTCAGAGAATATTAATTATATGTCACTTTAAAAACTTGTATCGCCTCCCTTCTAACTTTCTACACATATTACAATCAATCATAACCACGCGTGAGGTATGTTTGTAAAATACCATTTGTAGTAAGTTGAGCATTACTACAATATTTATTTTTATAATTAAGTTTTTAGTTGTAAATAACAAATTTAAAACATGAACGAATTCATGGAATTTGTACTCAAGTTGACATATTAATTTAATATATGCTAAATTAATTGACCAACAAATCACACCTCGTAGGCTTATATTTTTATAACTAAATATTCTAAACTAAACATGGATATAAAATGTTCATAAAAGTTTTATTTATTCTTTTAAAAAATAGGGTAGTACAAGAAATATTTTATTTTAATTTCAATTCTTATCCCCTTATCAATTAATTTTTGTCATCATTTCAATAACCATTATTATTTTTCATAATTAAGTATTTTCTAGTTTACATGGTACGAATCTTTATTCTTTAGAAAAATAAAAAAGTCATTTTAAACAGGTTTGCTGTCAATTCAAAGTGCAACATTTAAGTCCAAACAAATCCTGTTACAGACTAAAGCAGTAATCGTAAAGCCTTAAGTCACGTTGACATCTTTTTTCATTAAAAAAGGTTTCTCTATTATTGTTATTATATTAATTTATAGAAAAATATGAGAATTTCACATAAACACCTTTTAATAATTATTTTAATAAATTATCAAAATAGTTAATAAATATTTTAATAAATTATTTTATACTTAAAATAATTTTATCTTGTTTGTTAATAAGTGCAGTAAAACAAGAAAAACAAATCAATGCTGAAAGTACATTTCAGTTCATTAACATTTAAAATATCTGGGTATCATTACAAATAATGCTTGTATTACCTTCCCATAGTATTATAATGATATTTCTGAAATCTATTTTTATAATTTTTCTAAATTCAATGTTTTTTAATGTGACCTTGAGAGATCTTTGAGTACTATCACACTAAAAATGTAACCAATTGTGTTTTTGTTGATTTCAGTGACTGACTTTGCCGAGTTTTTTAGAATTAGTTTATTTTTTTATTTTTCAATAATCGTTATTTTATTTATGTAAACAGAAAAGAGTTTGGTATTGTAAATGGTATGTGCTAGTAATTATGCATGCATATACTGTATATACACATTGAGTGAAATAGCCAAGACACTCATACACATTGTGTCTTTGAGTTACGTGTTGTGTGTAAATCGTAAAGTTCACTTTACTCAGAGGTGTCTACAACTTTGTCCCGTCTTAGTAGCTGTACAGATTTTACTTTTGAAAACAAAGTAAGTTTAGCTTGATTTCCGGTAGCTAATAATCGAGTTTCGTATTTGAGCTACAAGGATCATTCTCCTCATAGTGTTTTGGTAGTGTCTAAATTTATTATTTTACGTACAACAGTGGACATTTTACTAAATAATTAATTTTTAATGATAATGATTCATATATATACCAAAGTCTTGATTACCCGCTGTCCTAATATATAATAAATTAAATTATTTTAATTTGTATGTGCAAAGAAGATATTATGAATGCAGCTCACGTTTTGTGGAAACACGGGTAATCCATGTGATTGGAAGACAACCTGTATCCGTATCGGTAGCATTTGTTGAATGGATACAATAAATTGTATTTAATTAGTACATGAATGGTGAGCAAGGTACGCCATTTTCATTAGACTCTTACAAGAACCAATAAACATCTAAAACAAAATTTTGCTCCAAAATATTTAAAATGAATTGGACAACGCTGCAAATGTTGCAGCAGCTGACTTGAAAGTAAGGAGAACTTTAAGTAACCAAACACAAAACGAAACTATGACATAATGTGTATGGATCGTATCTTGGCTATTTACGGAATATTCTGTCATAGGATTACTGCGTACTTGCTTGTACTTATTATGGATGTTGGTATCACTTAACATCAATACACACTGTTGACAAACAAATTATAACTATACAGAATTAAGTTAGAGTAATGAAAAAAGTTTGACAAAGAAGATGACAGAATATGCACCGTTTTATAAAAATCGACTTAGCAATAAATAATGGAGTATTTCATAATATTAAAAAATACTCTTTATTTCATATAATACGAATGAAATATCCAAGTATCAGGACAACTTCTTTTCAGATCTTTGTATTATTGAGATCAGAAAAATATTTTTTACATTTATATTAAACTTATCATACAAACTTGTTAACACTGGAGTAGTCGCGCGGGGTCCACGCGGACCCCATCGGTATTATGTTTTGTGCCAGTTGAGGGTTGGCAGCACTGGTGACCTTGAGTGGCCATTTACCTTCCGACCGACTCCAGTCCTTCACGTTAGTGCAAAGTCGGTTGTTGTTATAGCAGTATTCTCTAAATTTAAAGTTGTTGTTTAGTTGTCTGCACGCCTTGGGGTCTGCCCGGACCCCATGCGACCACTTTTGTTACAGTTGTGTATACTTTTGTTTTATTTTTGTACTTAGTTTTTAGAATAAAATGGCGGATAGAGCATGTGATAGAGACAGAAACAAGGTGGAATTGTGGTTGAATGAAACTGAAACTAGTGATTGTGAGAGTATATTGGGAATTGTGGACTCTGATGAGGCAGAAGAGGACTTTCTTGAAATAAACCAAGGTAGGCCTAATGATTATGAAAGTAATAGTCTTGATAATGTAAGCGAAGATGAACATTCAGAAAATGAAGTAGGCCTACATAATAATAATTTGAATGGGCTAGATATTTGTAGTAATGATGATATCATTATGGATGAAATTCAAGAGCATGACCGTCGTGAGTTCTATATAGGTAAGGATAAGGAAACCAGGTGGTATGTAGAACCCAGCATGGCTAGTACCTCACGCACACAGCGGCACAATATTATACCGCTATTCCACAGGCCTGGACCAAAAGGTGATGCCAAAAATGCAGTTACTCATCTTCAATCTTTTGAGACCATTTTTACCAATGAAATATTGGAAAAGATTGTCTCTTATACGAATATATATATTGAAAAAATAAAGGTAAAATATGTAAGGGAAAGAGATGTAAAACCGACAGATTTGTGTGAAATAAGATCATTACTTGGCATTCTTTTGCTAGCTGGAACATTGAAATCGAGCCGCAGAAACATTCTGGATATGTGGGACAACACACTTGGTACTGGAGTTGAGGCTATATACGTCACAATGAGCGCACAACGTTTTAGATTTCTTATGAGAAGTCTTAGATTTGATGACATCAGAACAAGGAATGAACGCAGAGCATTGGACAAATTAGCTCCAATACGTGAAATTTTTGAGGATTTCTTGACTAACTCAAAAAATGCCTATAACCCCTCAGATTATTTGACAATAGATGAGCAACTTGTGGAATTCAGGGGAAACTGTCCATTTAGGCAGTACATTCCCAGTAAGGCAGCCAAGTATGGCATCAAAATCTTTGCACTTGTCTCATCTACTAACTTTTATACGAGTAATTTAGAAATATATGTAGGAACACAGCCTGAAGGGCCTTTTAGAGTTAGCAATAACTCTAATGATCTAGTGCTTCGGCTAGTTGAACCAGTTCAGGGATCAAACAGAAATATAACCTTAGACAATTGGTTTGTTTCTCTTTCACTTGCTTTGACTCTCTTTGAGGAAAAATCACTAACTATTGTCGGTACAATTAGAGGAAATAGAAAGGTTGTTCCACAAAACTTTCTACCCGACAGAGACAGAGAGATTCACAGCAGTTTGTTTGGGTACCAAGAAAAAGTTACCTTGGTATCTTATGTTCCGCGAAAAAATAAAGCTGTTATTGCAATGTCCACCATGCATAGAATTGGGGAAATTGATCCAGTCACTGCTGAAAAAAAGAAACCAGTCATTATCACAACCTATAATGAGACTAAGTTTGGGGTAGACATCTTAGATAAGATGTGCAAACAGTACGACACTGCTCGAAACTCTCGAAGATGGCCTCTTACTATATTTTTTCACCTAATTAATGTTGGGGGTGTCAATGGACTGAATATTTTTAAAGCTAATAACAATAGTGTAAATGTAGTGAGATACAAATACTTGAGTACACTGGCCTTGGATCTAATGAAACCTGCTATTCAACGTCGCATCAGTATTAAAACTTTACCTAAAGAAATCCAAAGAAGAGGAAAATTGCTTCTAGGAATAGATAATAATGTAGAAGAACAGCCAGTAAGGATGAATGGAGGTAAAGGTCGATGTGTTCAATGTGGGCGAGCAAAAGATAAAAAAGTAAAAACAACTTGTGAAAGGTGCAATAACTTTACATGTCCAGAACACCTAAAGAAGATTTGTTTAGACTGTTACCAATAAACATTATTATAAAACAATCAAACCTTATGAACAATGGTATTTTTCATACATGTTATGATATTTTTCATGATATGTAGTCATCTACAAATAATAAATAACTTGTAATTTGCAATTACAATAAAAATCTTATGTTTGGAATTGTACAACATTGAAATATTATAAAAGATGATTAAAAAAATAATTCAAAAAACATTTGTTCATGTATTTTAAGACTTAAAATTAATTAAATATTATGAAAAAATTAATTGTTTGCATTATTTCACTTTGTTTAATAGCTTGCTTGTAAGTATTTGTAAGGTATAATACAAAAACAGCTGCGGGGTCCGCGCGGACCCCACGCGACCACTCATGTTACGTCGAATAGCGCGACCACTCCAGTGTTAATATATTAAAGTTAATGACATTGAAATTGTAATACTGAGTAAAGTCTGACAAATGAATTTTCAGTTATAATCAAACACACGCAAGTATGTTGGATTCACATCATTTTATCACACACTATTATCCTTCCTACCTAGTTTTCAAACTAGGTAATTGAAATAAAGTTCAAGAATGTCTTATTTTATCAGGCGAAACCAGGAATAAAAAGCCCAATGAGCTATTTCCCAAGTTAAGCAAAAAATATTTATACCATAAAATCTTTGTGTAAATGTTTATTAAATTACTGTATTCACAAAGTAGTGGTAGTGTCAGCAGTAATAACTAGAATAACATTCAAGACCTATATGCTGGTTTGGCTTTATAAACAGACAGCAAAACTAGAATAACATCCAAGACGTACATGCTGGTTTGGCTTACATGGGATAACAATATTTGTACATACTTTTCTAAAAATAATTATTAATTGATTGTGAAAGTGAAATAAAAATATACAAGCCCTATAAAACTATCATGCATGGAATTTGTCCCTATATGTACTACTAATATGCCCATTTTTCATTTATTTTAGTAAAAGTATAATATATGACTATTTTCATTTAAATAGTTACTTATGTATAGTTTAAATTGATATTTTTTGTTAAATAATGTACAGTTTTTGTGCGTGTATAGTTTACATTTTGATAATAGTTTATTTTTTTTAATAATACAAGAAATTTGTAAACCTGTTTCAGAACATTGCCTGTCTAATTTAATGTCGAAGTAAATTGCTTCTAGTCTGCAATGCTTGTCAGCTGGGACAGTTGACTAGAACATTCATTTGTTATGTCTCTCCTTTTCACTGCACTGACTTTTATTAAGTGGCCAGCATATTTAAAAAAAAAATTCTTACGTCTAGTGCTTTGCAGTTTTAATCAAGCAAATAACTCATAATTCAATAATATGGATTTTCCAGTTGCAATTATTATAATTATATATTACAGAACAAAGTAATTTATCAACCATAATTTTTAATAACGATTTGTTGTATCAGCGAAGGCAATTTTATGTATCGTATGACTGTCCAAGCCAGCCACCAGACTAATACAGCATTTAAAACATACAAATAACCTCTAAACAAAATCTAAAGTACTTATGTCTTACTGTTTAAATTTCGATCTCCCGTCACAAAGCCAAAATCGGGTTGCATTGCATTTAAAACCGGGTTCTCCGATTGAGTTAATACCAGCTAATCCCCTGAAAAGAATGTAATGACCAGTCATAAACTATGTAATCCGTAGGATAAACTTCAACTCTGTAGTCACATGACTGATTATTGTCCAGTAGTTACATGTCATTTTACCCGTGGGAAAATGACTAAACATACTCCAATCCTTACGGGTTAGGTTCATTCCGTCGACGGCCATGGAGTATGATACCAGGTATTTGTTTCGACCGTCAACCATGTCCCAAGTTGGGTTTTGGCGAAAATATGTTTTAGATTAATTTTCAAAACTGAAAGCGGAGAATTAGTACAAAGTATTCCCAAGTACAAAGTATTCCCAAGCTTTAGGACAACAATATTTAGTAGTTTTACTGAATTCTATCCACTTTGTATACAATATTTTGTAAAACTTCCAAAAATTAGAAATTTTGGGATAATAAATGAAATAAAATATTTATATGTTGTATGTTTATACGGTGTATAAATTAGCATGAAAGACATTACTAGGTGACAAACATAAAATAAATGAACTTTTCATTTTTATTCATTCCTATGTGTAAATTGACATTAATTAAAAATTAAAATTATTGTAATTGAATTCATACCTTAAAAATTAACGTTTTGTATATTTTGTAACGTTCTCGAAAATGTAATTCATGTAATAAAAAGATGGAAATGTAAGAATTTCAGGAAATCATAGTTCGCAAAGAAACAGTAACATATTTTGTATAAAAGTTTATAGTTTCCATAAATTATGGTCATATATTTCCATAAATTTATTAAGTATTTTTACGTTTATGTAATTTTCCTATTAACAGTTCAGCAATGATCTGTGAATATAATTTTTTTAAATAACTACAACATCATGTGTTTTGATGTGGATTTTATTCAAACTTTATACATAAATCTGCCTTGTTCCAACACGCACCTCATGGGGTGGTAAACTCTCTTCCTGTTTTTATATTACTCTACAAAATAGTATTTTCTTGTACAAAAATAAAACATTTCTCTGAATTCAGAACTTTATAATCATCAATTAATTTCAATAAAATTTGGTGGCCTAACATTAAGATTAAAATAACATCATATTTTTTAACTTTATACAACATTAATCAACGTATTACATATCATGACTATTTGAGCTACTCTTGGTGAAAGTTATTACATTGTATTAATGCTGTACATTTATTTTGGGTATGTTTGTAGTATGATTGTGTCAACAACAGTTCAATAAAGTCTACTTGTTTAGTAAACATTAATTCTACTGGTAAAGGAGGGGAATACACTGTAATGTACTCGTCCAAGCTGCTTACGATAAGTTGCTAATATTGTTATACGCTTAGTTCAAATATCTTATTCAACCCGAAAGCTGTTACAAACTGTTATTCACCGCATATTCATAAACAAGTGCCAAAAATAGTTCCGGAAAGTAGCAATATTAAACAAAATTATTTTCAATAAGTGCTAACATCATTTGGCTCTCTTAAGTTAAAGAAACCTATCAACTGGGTTCATTTTCATATAGTAAAATTATTTATAATATATTTTGAACAAAACAGGTAATATTTTATCTAAATCTAAAAATATCACTGTTCATTTACCATTTTTTTCCATTTTTTACATTCCATCATTTACCATCATTTCATTTCATTACCATATTCTCAACTACATACTAAATTTTTACATTATTTATCCTTACCCTAAACTATATGGAACAGATAATCATGGACTCTTTGCTAAAATTTGAGTGGATAGCTAAAGTGAGTGTCTATGTACAGTAAACCATTATCATTTTTTGTACTGTATCAAACTTATCATTTTGTATTCTTTTCACGACCCAAACCCCATTATCATGTTAGGTCTCCTCGACAGGTACTGTTTCTATCGACTTGGAAAATAAATATTAAATTATGTACATCACTTGAAACTCGTTTAAACCTAAAAATTGATGAAAGCTTGTCTCATCACATGACGAATCTACCAAACAATCATACTCCTTGTTTTTTTTTTTATACATTGTTTATTAACTTCTGATTAATTGTAGTGTTCCTTTCTTAAAAATACGCAACTCAAGGCACTAAGTCGTTTTGTGTCTGTACAGTAACAAACCCTATATAAAATTATCAATTTGAGATTTGTTTTGCTATATTCCTCTTATTAATTGTATGCCTCCTTCAGTATGTAATTGTTCTTGAAGATATTATCCTAATATACTAACATAGTTTCCGGTAACAGGTTTAAATTCGTGATCCATGTTCCACTAAATGGGACCTCCACTCATGAGGTTCTTAAAGGGTTTGGACCGTTTTCCCACAACAACGTTAGTAGAATTAGTTGAAAATGCCACTGACGTAAAAAGACTAAAAAATAAAACACTTTGAATTCAATATTATTTTGGTTGTCTTTCATTACACTTACATGTAAATATCTAAAGGAAAATATTAATTCAATAAGAAACAACAACTAAATTAACAGCTAAAAATGTGTGGTTAAGTGGTAGAGAGGACTACATAGTCCAAACTTTGCGCGATGAATGAAGGCATTTTCATTTCATTTTAATTTCATAAATTCTCAAAAAAAAAAAAAAAAAAAAAAAAAAAAAAAAAAAAAAAAAAAACAATTAGGCTAACAATAACAACAAATAAATAATGGAACTAACACTAGTCTTCTAAATAACAAGAAAGGTTATACAATCAAATGTAATCTGACTTTAGTAAATGTAATACACATTAAATAATACAAACTAATCATTAATAAGACGTACTTTTACTGTTCGAGTTATTTGTCCATATGGAGAGACGTGGTAACTAAACTGTTCGAGTTATTTGTCCATATGGATAGACGTGGCAACTAAACTGTTCAAGTTATTTGTCCATATGGATAGACGTGGCAACTAAACTGTTCGAGTTATTTGTCCATATGGATAGACGTGGCAACTAAACTGTTCGAGTTATTTGTCCATATGGATAGACGTGGCAACTAAACTGTTCGAGCTATTTGTCCATATGGATAGACGTGGCAACTCGAGTTATTTGTCCATATGGATAGACGTGGTAACTAAAATGTTCCAGCTATTTGTCCATATGGATAGACGTGGCAACTAAACTGTTCGAGTTATTTGTCCATATGGATAGACGTAGCAACTAAACTGTTCGAGTTATTTCTCCATATGGATATACGTGGCAACTAAACTGTTTTATGTTAAGGAACTAACTCATCTAAAATAATTTTGATCATTTGTTGTGTTTATTAATTTTAAATTGTGATATTCTGAAACATAGGCCTATACGAAATATATTAACTGCTATATCACTTTATACTAGTGATAGGCTAGAGTGTTAACAATATATTTTGACATGTAAAGTTGATATATAGACGTAGACTATATAAGGATATTACACTTTTGTAAACTAACAAATACTAAACCATAAAATAAAATTCAGGTTATTTGATTCAGCGTAAATTTCATTTTCATAATATTCCCTTCTTGCTATTAATATATAATTTAGTAGAATGATACTGATTATATTTTTATTGTACCATTGATATAAATAAGTTGAACTGACATTATTAAAGAAAGGTGTAGTGTTAGGAGTAGGACCTATAATATATTTGCTGTAAACTGAAACATTACAATAGTTTGACCAACAACATGAATTATAAAGATCCATGATTGGGATATTATATATTTATGGTTTTTATAGAATATTTAGTATTGTTCTTTGCTTGATAGAAAAGAGGTGTATTATTTGATGGTGTGGATTTTCTGTCGCTCAATGTTTAGCTAGTTTGTCAGCTAATTCACTTCCTTTGAAATTACAATGTGAAGGAATCGATTGTAAAATAAAATTTATATTTTGATCGTTTAAACTTTTAACAAGTTTCCTGCATTCTGTCAGTTATTTTGATTCAATCCTTGTATAATTAAAAATCGATTTAACTGCTTAATTATTGGCACGAAATAAGACAATGTTTCTAGATTGTATATACAGTATTCATGAACTAATTCATTTAGAGCTAATTTAATTGCAGTCATTTCACCATCAAAGGCAGTTTTAATTTGGAAATAGTTCTAAAAATACTTCAGCACTTTCCTAATATTGTCGAGTCGGTGTCCTCTATAAATATGAGTCTATAAAAGTTGAATATATCTATAATTTTGTTCTATTGTCTATTGTTTTGTTATTTTATTGTTTTGTTTGGTTTGTAGTACTGATTTAGTTGTTTAAGTATTTTAGGCTTTAGGTTATGATTTTTGGTAGTTTTTGTTGAAGTTGAATTGTGTGTTATTAATATTAATTGGATTTTCAAAAAGTATTTTGTAAGAAAATATAGATATAAGTCATCTGGATTTGATGTATTATTTTTTAAAAACCCATCGTGTGGTTTAACTTATCAACCGAGATTGAAGGTTTTTCCTTCAATGCAAAATGCATTATATAAGGTAGCCTTAACACATTTTAATATACAATAAGAGATTTTTCTTGGATAATCATTTCTATTGGCATATGGTTTGTTAAAGCAAGAACTGCATAAGTGTAGTTTTAACTGTTCCTGTAATATAATAAAGAAATATTAAATCTGACTTTAAATGTCTGTTTTTCTCAGTGTTTTCATTTTTCTTGTGAAAAGGGCCATAACATTAAGTGAAAATATAGTATAATTTTGTAAAGCCAATATGTGTTTTAAAAATATGATTTATATGTGGTTTGTATTCTTAATTAAACTAATTAGAGCTCCAATACTAAACATACAAGTTAACCCAACTTTGACACTGTAGTTGTGCGGTTAATACTTTGAAAACAAACTTAGTTCTGCCTGGCTGCTCACAACTACTTATAGAGTTTCAAACTTGATTGAATGTATCGTTTACGTTCGATCGTTCACAGAAACTATAATATAGCGATATAGCCAATAGACGACGTTAATCACCTCCTTACGAAATGGACTTTCAGGTTCGTTATAATCACTATAGTGTGTTGATTAATGATTTTTTCAAGAAAAACATCCCTAGAAATTTCACAGAATATACTTACAAGTATATTCTGTTTATTAGAATGTTTATGATTTTCGTTTATTAGAACGTACCGGTAATGATTTGTTTATTTATAAATAATAATAAAATAAATACTACTGCAAAAATAATTTAATTTAACGATAGTGTTTACACGTTAGTAAGATGATTCAAATTGTACCTTTGAACAATAGTTAGTATAAAATAAAAACGTAATTTTTTTAGTAATTAATTCAAAAATATTAGTTTGTTATAAATAAAAAATGATTGACTATTTTTTATTTTTATATAAGTAAAAAATGGAATTATTAATTACTAATTTTTATTAGTAAGTATTGTTGAAATAAACACACTTAAAGTGGCAGGTTATTTTTAATTTGAGTTATTTACTTCATAATTTATAAATATATATTTTTTGTAATTGAACAGTAAACATTCACGTACTGTGAATAAAAAAATTATGAACATAAATCAGAAATAAACGTGTTTTTTTTTTTTTTTTTTTTTTTTAGGTAGTACAAATATAAAAGTTGTGAGCATTAGAAATCATATAAAATGACAATACCAAAACTTTTAACTATCTTACATATGTATTCCACAAACAATATTCTTTTACTTTTTTGATAAATTATATTATTCTCTTACTGTAAAAGTCATATTAGGGGTGCAAATTATTTTTAACTACGATCAATAAAAGATTAGTTTATAATTTTGACTAGTATTCCAACAAATTCACCGTTGATTTGTTCAAGCATCGGATCAAATTTAAAAAAAATATTTTCATCGTTCTTCTTAACGTAAAATAATATTTCAAATTCATTTATTGACATGACCTCTATAGTAAAATATATCTTTAATATTGTAGAACAATATAGAATCATTAAAAATATATTTAAAATTAATTTACATTCATTTAAAATACAGAAAAAGTTTAATAAATATTTTATCTTATTCAAAATTAAAAACTCCTAAATAGTAGATAATATGACTCGTAAATTTTCATGCAACTCATTTAGGAGTCACCGATGCTCCAGTTTCAGGTTTAATATCCTCATTGTTAAGTTATTAGATAAACGAAGGTAAAAGAAAATCATTGTAATAGAAGGTTGATTTCCAGTAGCAAGCAAAATAAATTAAATAAAATGTTATTTAAAACTTAGTAAAAACATCATAACCAAGTTTTATTTACTGCCAAAAAAGCTTATACGCTGAATGTTATAGTAGTCAAACAAGTGCATCTTGACATATTGTTAGATAATCTAAAACACAAGTTCGTAATATTTTTAATGATAGTTAAAAAACATGTTCTTAAAATTATGTAACGAATCCTGCGAAGAACATTATATACAAAATACGTGACAAAAACTTCTAGAATTTTAACTTGGAGTAAAGTACCTATTCAAAGATAGTTAGGATATTGTAGGCCAGAGACAATACCTGTCACACGTTATTCAAAGATAATTATGGTACTATAGGCCAGAGGTGATACCTGTCACACGCTGTTCAAAGATAGTTAGGGTACTATAGACCAGAGGTGGTATTTGTCACACGCTGTTCAAAGATAGTTAGGGTACTATAGGCCAGAGGTGGTACTTGTCACACGCGGTTGAAAGATAGTTAGGGTACTGTTGGCCAGAGACGATACCTGTCACACACTGTTGAAAGATAGTTAGGGTACTGTTGGCCAGAGACGATGCCTGTCACACGCTGTACAAAGATAGTTAGGGTACTATAGGCCAGAGATGATACCTGTCACACGCTGTTCAAAGGTAGTTAGGGTACTGTTGGCCAGAGGTGATACCTGTCACACGTTGTTCAAAGATAATTAGGGTACTATAGGCCAGAGGTGATACCTGTCACACGCTGTTCAAAGATAGTTAGGGTACTATAGGCCAGAGATGATACCTGTCACACGCTGTTGAATGATAGTTAGGGTACTGTTGGCCAGAGGCGATACCTCTCACACGCTTTTGAAAGATAGTTAGGTTACTGTTGGCCATAGACGATACCTGTCACACGCTGTTGAAAGATAGTTAGGGTACTGTTGGCCAGAGGCGATACCTGTCACACGTTGTTCAAAGATAATTAGGGTACTATAGGCCAGAGGTGATACCTATCACACGCTGTTGAAAGA